>OOFE01027663.1:0-15273 GCA_900323365.1 Monocentris japonica | reverse complement strand
GGGGGGGGGGGGGCGGATGGTGACAAATAAAAAAAACATAACAAACTTCATTATCTTCCACAGTGCAGTGTTTTCACACCATAAACAGTGCTACAATGGCTTTACAAGCAATACAAATGAATGAATGAAAAGAAGTTTGCGTAAGAATGATACAAGAATAAAATGTTTATAAACAAATAATGTAAAAGTCTGTCTGTAAAATGCATGGCCAAACTTCATTTTAAGATGCCATCTCTTTTGCCAGCCTACGTTCCTGATTGCAGAAGCTAAGCAACGACTCATAGGGGGGTAAAAGCTCTGAGATGTATCCAAGTGCCTGACCAAGCCATACCTTTTCAAAATAAAATCCTAAAAACAATTCTAAAATCAACAGGCAATGAGTGTGGAGATGTTAAATATGGCTAATGTGATCCTGTCTCAGTTGTGATTAAAAATCTTACTGATGATAAAAATGAAGGCATGGATAGCTTTCCCAAAGGCATCCAAATGTAAATAAGGCAATATTTTTTAACTTGAACCAAGACAGAACAACTGCTTTCACATAACTCATTGAAATGGAAATCAAACATCACTCCCAGATCTCTACTGGCAGGCTTAACCTGCATGATGGCGCAGGATCACGTCAATGCAGTTAAGTAGGTCAAATTCATCTGAGATTTATGTTTATGTACTGTGGCGTGATCTAAAACCTGACTGAAAGGTCTCAAAGATGCAGTTAATCATAAACGATATCATCCAAGAGGAAACCGCTTTCTTTCAACCTGCTGGATAAAAAAAAAAAAGGCAGTTTGAAGATATGCCTATAAATGCCCCACAGCAAGAAGATCCCAATTTGGTGTCCTAGAGGGGCTTCGATCCACCGCATGTTTAAAATGAAGGAAATGAACCAGAAGCCATCATCTGGAGCAACTGTTCCAAGGATCTCTGTTAGGAATTCTGTTGGAGTAACATTCAAAGAAGAGGAAAGGGATTTCATCGGAGATACGGCTTCATTTAAAGCCAGGACAGAACATGTTCAAAACTGTTTGGGGAGAAGGTCTTGATTGGCAGGGTTCATCTCTGGGGAAGCTTTGTTATTGTGGCTGGAGGAGGCGAGGAAAACAGCCTATTAGGAGCCTAGCGTCATGGCAATTCTTTGAAATAAGAAAGAAAGATGTTGATTTTACACCCTTAACTGCTTTCTGGTCCTTTGACATCAGATCTTTCAGGATGTATTAGGAGATTTGTAATTTATTGCCCTTTTATGTTTATGCTGAATCTCTCCTTATGGCCCCAGAGGGGGGGTGTTCTTATGAAGCCAAGCAATAGCGATGCAATTACTTTTAAAATCACGACCACCTCCTGACCTCACCTCCTCAGTGTGAAGCTGAGGCATCCTGTTAGTAGCAGCTATAAAAGCCTCGCAGAATCTAATGGCGGAGGTAAAGATGCTAGCGCAATTAAGGAAGCGTCCCGTGGAATTTGTGGCCCTTTTAACAGACTGAGCAAATCTGAATCAACAATTAACAGTCAAAGCTATCCAAAGTGAGCTGGGCAACAAACATGGATATTGAAGTCCCTGAGTGGATAGTAGATACTCTCATTCTTGGATAAACTCGCTATTTTACTCCAAGGCACAGTGTTGAGGGACCTTTATTTATTTGTAATAATTCTTGAATAACTGCCACACTACTACTGATGAATATAGAGTTGTTTTGTGTTGGCAGCTACTGGACACTATTTCAGTTTGATGGCAGGAAATGACAATCAATAGGAAGCCCTTTGATGAGTTGTTTTAGGAGGAACAGTTGCAGTGGACCATGGCCGGATTAATACACCTGGGGGCCTTGGGGCATGCATGCCCCCACCCAAGTGATTATTGTGTCTGGAGCCCCTATAATTTCATTTTCCAAATGAAATTATCTCAAACATAAATAAAATAAAATAAAATAAAAATACAGCATCCCCAACCATTCAGGGAACCCTGGGGGCCCACCGTGGACAATAAATTACGTTTTTCAACCATACTCATGCTCTGCCTCCAGCCCCCATCTTGACTGAAAGCACCCACATGTCTCTGGGAGGATACTTTGTTTCCCAGACCAATTTTGAACGGTGTGGCAAAATGCTGTTATTTTCTGTAAAACATATAAATTCTGGACTGGGTTGAAAACAAATCATGGCATCCTTTGTTGGTTTTTAACTTCTCACAAAGGGGAAGTGAGACTGATCATTCTTCGGGATTGCTTCTGGTGCGAGTGAACCAACCGAACAGACCCTCATCATCTGCTAAACGCTCATATCTTGGACGGTCGACATCTCACTTTGATTGATTTCAGACTGAAGCTATGGGAGTGATTGGTTCTCCCCAGTGGAGGTGCCCTAGCCCGGAATCCCCCATGAAATATGGCATGCTGATAATAAATACTTAGCTGCCAGACAGTACTTTTTAGGGCCTGACAGCTCTGCTGCCAGTCCATCTTGTATTTCTATGTATTATTCTTCTTACTGACTTCCTTTGCATGAAAATGCACAAACCTTTGCACACAGGTCCAGTCCCATGCCAATTGACACCCACTGCAGTATGGAGCCAATTGTCTTCACGATGGTGCTACAGTAATCAATATAATCTAAAAACATCTGCAATAAATTACTAGTACATTGGACGGAGCTCTACTATTCCCAGTACATCCTTTAATATGTGAAGAATCACATATTATAGAGGAATAACCTTAGAAAACCGTTATCTATACCTCAAATCTTGAAGAGATCCCAGGTAAAGAAAACACACAAATAAACATGATATACTTTCATTGTTTATTTAACAAAAACTCAGATATCCCTGTGTGCAAAAATCTGTGAACCCCTTTAATCAATTACTTGTGGCTCCTCCTTCATCAGTGATGACTTGGAGTGAACGTCTCCTAGAGCCACTGATCAGTCTCTTCAGCTTCCTGGAGGGATTTTCTCCCACTCCTCCTGACAGAACTTGACCAGCTGAGTGAGGTTTGAGTCTCTCATGAACAGACGCTTCAGGTCCTGACAGCATCTCAGATGGATTTAGGTCAGGACTTTGATTTGGTCAATCCAAAACACTAAACTTCTTCTTCCTGAGTCATTCTTTGGTAGATTTGCTATTGATCATATTGAACTATTGATGGTGGAAATGTGTCAGCAGGGAAAATGAAAGAGTATAAGCACACCTATAGAATATAAAAATAAGAATTAAAAATAGTAGAATAGATAAAATAAAAGCAATAATCTAGACTATGAACAATTGTGGGGCTATGGAAACACGTTAAGTAGACTGTAGAAGTGAGAAGTATGGGAAAGAAATGTTTTTTTTTTCTCAACAAGAACAAACTATCATATTGAATAAAAATGAGCAATATAAAAAATATAGCGGCTAAAAGTAACAGTTGCTGCTGCTAGAGAGGATTGCGGGAGGAAAAATTGCAGTGGGGACACAGTGGGGATATTTCTCATTGATCCAGTACAATCTATTGCACTGATCACTCTCTGGAATCCTCATAAATTTCAGATTTCACTAATGCAGGATTGTTTAGTGAAAACCTCTATAATTTCTATAATTACACACGGGGTTCACAAACTTTAAAGAATCAGCTTTAAACTTTAAACATCAGCTTTTTCAATCGGGGTTCAATCTTTAAAAAAAAGACATATTCTAGTTTTTTTTATATAAAGAATGCCAATTATCATAATTTAATTATTAAACCTGAAATTTTGAGATTATTTTGAAATTTGTCCTCGATAAAGTGGCAAAGTCTGACATATTTGTAGGCAGTTTCAAATAGACTGTGTAGGGATGACGTCGACTTTGGCTCCCTATAGAGAGGGGATGTCCTAAGCGTACCTCTAGTGGCTGAATTTCGAAACTTTTGAAAACATTCACTCTTGGTCATGGTGCGAAACAACCATGTCTCAGCTGGCTCGATGAAGTCACGACTTGCCATTGGCACCATAGGTTGTGAGATTGAATCCAGCCTCCCGAAGAAACATGACATAGTATAATATCAAGCACCAATGTTGGCTGTCATTTGGGAAAATATGTGACTGCTAATATTTCAAAGTGGTGATTATATATTGCTTATGGCACATACAGTGTGACTTGTCCAGAAAGACTTTGATGCCTGGCCTCCTAGACTGGCTTCTTGTAACTATAACAATTTCTTAAAAGTGATATGATACACAGATCTGTACCAATGCAGTACCAAAACAACGTACGAGCCCCTCCGCAATAAAAACATTAATGTTGATAGGTAGAAAAAACTGTCTAACATGTGTGTACGTTACCTTGTTCATGCTTTCCTCTAATTGGTCAGTCGCGACGTGTCATTTTTCCTATTGGTCGATTTTTTGAGTACCGCTGTCAGAACAGGAAGAGATGTCAACAGGCCGTCTGCCATGTAAATATTCAACACAGGATGTATGTACTAGCCAGCGTTATCCCCATGTCTGAAGCAACAAAAGGATAGTAATTCCTCGATGACTGGAACAAAAATGAAACCGCATGCTGCATCAAGTGCAACAAGGTATTTCCCGATCACCACTAAGTGGCTTGTTCTCCCAGTTTGAAGACAGGAGAAGTTATTGGGTGCGGCCTTCTGTCATATTAGCTTGCTAGCTAACGTAAATGCTAACGTTATGATACTTAGCTTAATAACTCCTTTATCCACCGGCTAAAACGTCATTAGCGAAGGTAGCCGGCTCGCTATTCGTAGCTATACTGTATGAGGCAGACGCCAGTTCTAGTGTCAACGCCAGATAAACGCTGCAAGTTAGGCTGCAGTGTTGCTAGCACTGTGTGTTGTTAGTACTGAGGATATTACTGGTGATATTGCTCAAGAGCTATGGATTAGCTAAGGTTGGCTTCCCTTTAGGCAGCTGACTAGTAAAATTAGACCCGATTTAAGTGTGTTGATAATTAAATATCGTATTCTGGTTTACGGGTAAAGTCAACTCTATTGTTCGTTTAGCAATCTGACGCCTGGGCATCTTGGACATTAGCTAGACAGCAAACTATCAAGCTACAAAACTGTTAAGCTAACCACAATTAGGTCTAGCTAGCCAATGCGATGTGTAAGCGAATAAAACGTTCTTAGTGAAGGTCTTATTTCACCAAAATACAACGCAGTGGGCCGTAGCGAACAGTGTGTGAACATATTCTTAAAGCTGAAATTTTATTAAAATAAAGTGTTGCTTGCTGGATCACTTGTGTTCCGAAGTCATTAGTACCTTCCAACAATACCGAAAAAGTATTAAGTAATGTTCAGCGACGTATGCACCTTTGCTAATAATCAAGGTCATATTTAATTGCAAGATTTCTGAAAGGATCTTTGCTTGACAACAAGAGGGTGGCGCACACCGGGGCTAGGAATCAGCTAGCCAGAGTTGTACTGTAGATGGCCATAACCTAAATGAATACATAAATAAAATGAATGTCACATCAGGTCTCCTGTCTTGCTGTGAGTTTGGCCTCACCATAAACAACACCTATGTACCAGTGAAATGTTCCGTGATCAAGTATGCTAGCTGACTGACAGTGACAGCGAAGTGCTGATTAGCCTCCCACTACAAGTTCAAACTGAAAGCACTCAGCTAACTGTGGTGATGCAATGGCACCACTGATCTTATCCCTGCGGAATGACAGTTCCAGAGCAATCTGTGCATATTGTGTCAGTATATCTGGCTTGTCAACTCTTAGTATTACTCTTAAGTTTAACTTGTCTTTCAGGACTGACTGTTCTTGATCCATCCCAATAGACCAGTCTGAATCACAAGTAGGCCATACAGGAGCTCTGTTGTTACACTCACACACATTCAGGGTACATTCAAACAGGAATCAAACTGTGGCTTTGGATTCAAAAACTCAACCAGACACTTTTTTAAATTCTTTGAAATAGAATCTACCTTCTAAATGAGCATTGGCCACCTGCCTACAAGTTCGGCAGAGTAAACAAACCTACCAGCCGCAGCCAAAAATGATTGAAAATTGATTATCTGGCAGGTAGCTGATGTTTAGTACCGTCCTTGCGAGCCAGATCCTCTGTTTAATCAAAATGTGAAATGTAGTCGACCACAATGTTTTGCTTCACTAGATGTGCTGTCTGACTTTTAAACACAGAGCGATAGCATGCTGGTCTTAGGCTATATCTCAGTGGTTTTACAACCAACGTGATTTAAGGTGGATTAGATGAGCATTTGCGTGTGTTCAACGGTGTTTGAAGCTTTTGATCAACTCACATGTGTATGTTACACATGTTCCTATGCCTACACACGTGCTTGACCGGCACACAAAACAGTTTAATCCTTTGCTACAGAAGCAAAGTTCACGAGGCAATGATATGTACAATAGGTGCATATAGATTGTTGTGGTCACATGTATCTGGTTTTTCAAAGCAAGCACTCTTTGTTTTTGGGGGGTGGGGGGGTTTAAGCCATCTTAACTAGCCTTCGAGTTATAGCATCCAGTCTTAGTTGATACAGTACATTTTTGATCAATATCAGTGGGCAATGACATTAATTCTTATTTGACACATTCAATGTAAAGTAAAAGATAACAGAGATGGCCTTGATGGTATCATAGATAGGCTGCATAAGCTAAGCGTTGGGCCTAATTGGGTGTACCACTGATATACTAAATGGAACTGATGATCCCAGCTGTTCCCTTTGGCATAGATACAGGTTGAGAAAAAGCTGTGTTGCTGTTTGTGCTGGAGTAAGACTCAACACTTGAATATGATGCGTTTATATTTTCCACCAGGTTTTTTGTGGCCAAGGTTATAGCTGCAAAATATATGCCACTGCCTACCCCGTAAGTCTGCCTAGAAACCTGATGCATCGAGCTGTGGCCTGTGATACTGAGTGAGTGTGACATTTGACTGTTGCAGTATTCGACATCAGACTGAGCGCCTGTAGCCATGGGTGATGCCAAAACCAATGCCAGCACCTTCCTCAGCTTGGGGAATCTGGACGAGTACCTCACTAAGCACGACTCGAACTTCGTCTGGCTCCTCGTGGGTAAGTGGTCACGAAGTTGGTCTTCATCTAGACTGGAGCAAAAAAAAAAACTAGGCTTCAACTAGTCTTTTCCCATGCAGAATGAAGTGCATTTCAGTTTTGCACGGGCGAGGGAGGACATCGATATTTATAAAAGTTAATTGAGCCTTAGGATGCGATTACACCTGCAGTTTGTTTTCTTTGGTGTGAACTATAGTTGAAACGTTTACTTTGTTGCACTCTGTTTCGTTTAAGTTCCGCTGCCCAAGTACAAGCGAACCAGCGCTTTTTCCCAACCATATCTCAAAACAAATCTGATTTAAGTCCCTGTAACTTTAGCTAAGCATGATGGACTTGTCTGCTCTTTGCCATAATTGACCTTCTCTGGTGTTCAAACCAGGTGAGGTAACACAAAGAAATAGCTGAATATGAGCATCTGTCAATACTGCGGTTTGTACTTTGTTCATTTTGTTGTATTACTGGCTATCAGATGGCAACATCTGTCTCCTTATTCCCATAAAACATTTCCTGTAGTTGGTTCAGATTACATTCTCTTCCAACGAACTGCACTGCAGTTTACTTGGAAGAGTTCAAATGTCATTGTTCTCACCTGGTGGAATGACCCAAACCAAAAGAGTTTGAGTAAACCAATCCAAACGTGCTTGTTGTCTACGTGCCCTTAGTTTGTACACATTGTATAAAGTCAACTAGTTTGCGTTTTCCAAGTGAAAAGATGTGACATGTGTAAACATCACAAGAATACCATACCAAACTTTGTAGAAGAGCGCACGGTAAGCCAGTGGTATTGCAGGTCATGCAGGATGAAGCGGTCATGCTGTATCCTTTTCCTCTGTATGACCGCTGCATTTTCAGCCTGTTAAAACAGCCCTCAACCAGATTACCAGATAGTGATGATGAATGAGCTGTTACTGTGTTAGTTCGACATGCATCGCTATATTCCTTTTAAATAGTATTTTAATCATGGAAATATATATATTTTTTGTGGTCACGTCACTTATTTTTATTATTTTTTAGAAGGGAAAAACTGTCTTACTGCAGTCGTCTCTCTGTGTTGATGGGTCTGTTTCATATCCGTAGGAGCATCATCTGGCACATTGTAGTTGAAGACCTTAGGCGTGAGAATTTGATCCTCCACCACTCCTGCCATAAATGAAAAATAAGCATGGCAATTCACTGTAGAATTGACTTGGCCCATTTTGTGTGCTTGCCTTTCAGCCACCATTCTGTCCTGTGGATGGATCATCTATTTAACTTATTACAACTCCCGCAACATTGGCCTCATCCTCACCCTCATCATCAACAGGCTCTACAAGGATGGCTACATTCACATCGGTGAGTTCATCAGGAGCTCTGTCACAGAGTGATGAATGGGTTGGGGGAACGCTGCCAAAGACCGGGAGATGTGCGAGCCTCCTGAGCTCCACCGAGGCTTTAACTCAGTCTGCTGAATATTTAATAATGAGCCTGGTTCTCTGAGTGATTATCTCCGTGGTGTCTGAACAGCAAACTGCAACCCCCGCTAGATGGAAATTCTCTACATAGCTGACACAGCCAAGTCTTGTCAAGTCAAGTGCATTTATAAAGTGCCTTAAAGCATAACGCCACCTTTCCAATACAGTCCCCAATGGGCCAATGGATACCACAAAATCACCCAAAGCATGTCTTGGTGCTCACGCTGTAATGAGACGTATTTATTTCATTTTCAGTTCATCCCTGACCTGACAATTTTCACTGTGTTTTGAAATACATTACACAGAGGCTCAAAAAGAGGCTCGGGTGGTGCCTGAGCCCGGCCGATCCCGGCCGATCCCGTTCTGTCATAGCAGTCAACTTAACACCGAAACCCCTTCTACTCCAATTTTACGCTTTCGTAGACACCAGTTTTTGGCATAAACATAACACTGTCCTGGTCGAGGCACGCTTTAGCTTTTTAAATCCAATTCTATTAATTTTTCCATCATTAAGAGGACCTGGCACATAAGGTTGTCAATATTAATTCATCATGCCATTTGTTCCCAATTCCATAAAAGATGATTGCCATTACCCTCACAATTTCAAACATTCCTTATGTTATGACAGGATTAGCCTGATTTGTTATTGTTATGATAAATACATATTTAGATTTAATCAAATATTATTTTGCTATATTTCAGACATAATACAATATATTTCTTCCCCAAAATGTTTGCATTTTTTTTTGACTTATTTGGGGGGAAAAAAGCATAATAAAAATACTTCAGGTGTCTAATTATAGCATAAAATAAAGAAAAAAATTCAGCTGTGTGGGGTATATTTAAATTGAACAGTGTCAACTGACTCCTCAATATCCTTATGACGAACAAAGAAATTATGAAAAATAAATCAAACCAATTGAACATGTCTTATTACAGAGTGAGCAAGCAATGTGTTGAAAAAGACATTTGGGTGCTTTTAGGGTTGATGTTTGCAGTGTCTATGGGGCCTATTGGACTGTATTGGAGAGCTGCGCACCCTTGCAAGCAAGACGCAAGTAGCTCTAAAGTGAAACAACTGAGAAGAATTTGGTGGGAATCAATCGATATGATGGGAAAAGAGGGTCCAGGTTGAAAATGGCCGTTATGCTGTAAACATAAAACACTTTTTGTTACAAAGTGCACAAGGTTAAAAGAGAAAGATGACTGAACAAGAAAAAATCTGAACAGATGAAAAGAACACCAAGACATTAGAAAGCACATTAGAAAAAAGCAGGTAAAGCCCATTCATCACTCGGATTCTGCAAACTTTCAGGTAGGTTGTTCTGCAGTCTAGGGGCTGCAAGAGCCAAAGTGTGATCACCAGTTAGTTTTAGTGTGGAACATCCAAGAGCCTGTGATCAGACGATCAGACGAACCTAGAGGTGTTAGCAAGGCACACAAGTTTGGAAATGTACTGAGATGCAAGACCATGCAAAGCTCTCTAAACAAACAGCAAGATTGTGAATTCACCTTAAAGCCACAGTTTCCGATTTGTGAGGCAAGTGTGACCGCGCTAGAAGCTGTGCCTTCTCAACAGTTTACACCAGGCCTTAGTCTTGTTCAATTCCTGTGTCGATTCAAAGAGGGAAGCACTGGCCCGATACATCTCTGGCCCAATTACACTTCCTGTGTTCAGTCAGTCAGCTGAAACATCAAAATTACTATAAATCTTGTAAGCTTTCACAACTATGAAGAAAGCGTGCTGGACACTTGCAGTGCTGTTAGTTTTTTGGCATTGGAAATAACTCTCCTGACAAAGATGAGACAAGAACCGAAAGAGTTTAATGATGGAAAATACTGTCCAGTTTCTAAATTCATCTTTCTCGCTCAGTGACACCATCCAAGACCCGCTTGGATGATTAGATTCCTGATGCAATTTATTTTTCTCTAAGATGAGAAGATGAACTCTCGCAGTTACATGAATGAATCCAAAAAAGTTTCCACGAAACAGAGGTTCTATCAACGAACATCAATCTACATTACCGTTAGTGTCTATTGAAATATTGGACTTTTAGTGTCTGTAACATAACATTTGTCTAACCCGTCATCCATAGGCTCCTTCTCCTTCTCTGTGCTGTCGGGGAAGGTCATGTTCAGAGACGTCTACTTCATCAACCAAGACATGTCTATCAGGTAACCTGTCCTGTCTTGCTCTTTTCAGCTCTGCACTGTTCAGCTGCATTGCCTACGCTTCACACCCACCATGTTCCTCAATAGTCTAGTTTTTTCCTTTCTCTGTATTACAGGATACAGGATGGCTTCCTCATATTTCGGTGGTGGAAAATGTATAACCCAAAACAGAAACAGCACGGTGAGTGGGAGTGCTAAGCCCAACAGCTGGGGAATAAAAGCACAGCCTTAGTTTGTTTGTTCTTGTTCTGGTTGTTGTTGAAATCAACAGCTAGTTCAGAAATGATTGAGTAATGATGGGAACTAGGGATAAGCCTGAGTGTAAGTACAGGGTAGCCGCTTAAGCTGTATTTAGTGTTGAGAGGGGAGGTTTCTGTGGTGGTTATGCTCACAGCTTTAATTATCCTTGCTTAGATTTAAGTGTTTGTGACATCTTTGGTGCTCAGCAGTGCTGAGGTGTTTCTCACTGCACTTCCCAGAGATCACTTGCCATCAAACAGTGTGTCCAGTACTGTGACATCTTTTTCCTTGGATTTTCTAGAGAGAGAAGCAAAATTGATTTATTTACATGAAAATGTTGCCCCTCCAATCATGTTTGACCATCCAGACAGAACAGGTTTAGGAAGGAATAGCTCATGGACGCGAACATCAACAGAGACACCAATGTGACAGATGCCCTGACCTTGAGTGTTGACTTGTCCCTGTTGCTTGTGGCCAGACCCCAAGGCAGAGACCAGGCTTTACGTGACTGTCAACGGCTTTGAGTTTCACGTCTACAACCGGACCGACCTCTACGCCCGTCTGCAGGAGACCTTCGGCCTGGAGCCCACCCTCGTCATGCCCAAGAAGGATGAAGAGAAGGGCCGGGAGGAGAGAGACAAGACCCTGGACAGGTAGGACCGAGGCAGGATCCAATGGCTTTTGCTTGAATTGTGAAATTAGGTTTGTTCTTAATTATTGTTAATGTTGGAGCCCTTTAACTCAAGGAACACTTTATTTCCTTACCAAAACACGACTTCAAGTCAGCCAACACGGTGTG
Source organism: Monocentris japonica (assembly GCA_900323365.1). Classification (NCBI taxonomy): domain Eukaryota; kingdom Metazoa; phylum Chordata; class Actinopteri; order Trachichthyiformes; family Monocentridae; genus Monocentris; species Monocentris japonica. The sequence continues at coordinate 3,591 of OOFE01027663.1, read as the reverse complement.
TGTGACAAAGAAAACAGCAATCTCCCATTAGAAATTAACGGGAATTGGATGTCAAAAAGTTTTATATACACGCTCCCTGCTGTGTCTTCCTTCACCAAATGCATTGGAAGTACAGAATACATGTCATTTTGCACTGACAACCAAGTTTATTGTACTGACTAGAAATGGAAGTACAAGTTTTATGACTCTGATTGTCTTGTATAGCGTGAACATCAAAGCAGAGAGTCCGGACCCCTCGTCTTCCTGGCGCTCCCTCATCCCTGTCATCAAAGTTAACATCAGCACGGTGAGTACCTCAATAATTCATGCAATGCTAAGGAATTTGGCCAAATGGAAATAGATTAGGTTACAGTTATCAGTATTCATGTCGGCCAAAGTGTCTGTTGGGAATGAAGCGCTAGTTCTGTTTGAGTTTTCACAGTATGCTTCACACAAACTCTTTTGTAAGACAAACGTGACATCCGTCGTTTGTGGTGATTCCCAACTTGCACCGCACATCTATGCAAACCTGTCTCCATGCTGCTGAGTGGAAGAAGGGTCATTGCATTCTTGAGCTACACCCATTTCCCTGTAGATTGGACAAGCGCGTGCTTGCCAAAATCACCCATCTTGTAGAATACTCACTAATTCGCCCTAATGCCGTGACTTTTAGGCCGATTTTATGGCTCCATTTTTCTGTCCTGACTAAATTACAAGAATGAGAGTTGATCCAAACAGAAAAAAATCCAAACAATAAAAATTCTCTCCATTTTTGGTGTTATGTTATGAGTGATCTGTGACATTTGAGTGTTGCAGGGCTTATGAAACCCTGTCACAGGCGAAGTGTGATGTTCCGTATCGTCTAATATACGAAGTCTGTTGTTTTGAGTGAAATGCTTTCCATGTTGAGGCTGTTAGGATTTTAAGTTGTATATTCTGTTGGGGAAGAAATACGTGGAAAATGTGTTATTTTCCTTCTGACCAGTGACTTCTCTCTGAAGCAAGAATATGCATTTAGAAAGGTAACTCCAAAAAATGATTGAAATAACTTCTTGAGTAATTCTCATAATTCGATTATCGATTGGTATGGCTACAAGACATTCATAAACATGGATATCCAAGTTAAATGACAACTAACAAAATAGTCAATACATCCTGAATCCTGATGAAATACCCCCCCAACGTCTTTTTCAGTTGTGTCTTCTTTTTTTCCCCCTCTTTACTGACCATGCCTCATCCCTTACCATGCATACATGTGTGTTTCCCTGTAGGGTCGCCTGGCGTTTGGGAACCACCACCTCCCCCAGACGCTGTGCGTGAACTTCGAAGACGCCTTCCTGACGTACGCCACCAAGCCGCCGTCCAGCCACCTGGACCAGTACATGCACATCGTCAAAGGCTCGCTGGAGAACGTGCGCGTCATGCTGGTTCCCAGTCCGCGCTACGTGGGCATGCAGAACGACGAGTAAGGCCTGAATAAGCGTGCTTGTTCCTCTGACGTGGCCAGACTGGAAGTAGTTCCAAAGCTTTTGCTGTTTATTTCCAAGGGTGCAATTTGTATTGTAGTAATGCCACGGAGATCAAATCATGTGATCGATTTTTGATATTTTTTTATTCATATTTTTTCCAAGCAAAAAACCTTATGAAATGTGCAAACAACATTTTTAACCAGAACTGAAAATAGTGCAAAAAATTTTTGTATATTTAAAGTGGCTTTTCATGCTTAAAGTCACTCTTGCAGTTTTCCATGCGCAGAAGGCATTGAAAACACTATGAAATATATTTAAAAATGTTTATTTATTGCATGTACAAAGAGGTAATTCAAAATATACAGTTTTATGTGAATTATTGAGTTTTTACTGAGTTTTTCACTCAGTCTGCTGACTATTGGAGCTGCTGCATTCCAAGTTAAAAGCCACTGAAAATAAAATAAGAATATATAAAAAATAACAAAATAGCAAATTGGGGGTTGTATAAATGTAGGAAAGTGACAATTACAGCACTACAAATGTAAAAATATGTCAACCCTAGCTAACTTAATAGTCAAACTCCGGACCCAGTAAAAGCATAGCAATCATACCAAACCTGATTCAAACCTCAAGGCCGTTGCTCTACCTTGCTTTATTGGAAGGTGCGGGGAAATGCAGAAAAATAGAAAAAAGATTAATGTTCAAGACTGAGTCCACTGTAAAATTGGAAGAATGTCTTTTTCATTAATTTCATTCATGCTTTGGTAACTTTTCGGTACAGCAGGGGAATAAGTCAGTACCTGCTGGTTGCTTTCATTCCTGTGGAAATACCCTTTTACTCAGTGACAAATACAATCTGCATGAATAATTAATTGCCTGGAACAGCTGTTGGTGAATAGATGAGCTCACTCTAACCTACAATAAAGTGTATTGCTTTAAAACCTAATGAAAAGTCACTCACGCAAGCAATCACAGTCAACAAAGGGACTTTGTTATTAGCCAGATGCCTGCAGGGTCCTGAAGTCTTAAAATGTCTTTATATCATAGTATCTAAATTCAAGGCCTTAAAAGGCCTTAAAAGACGTTTTAGACGTCTTAAAAATGTGATTTCTTGGTGCGTTTGTGGAGAAATCAGCCCAGTCATGCACTAAGATAAGATGAAACTTTATTGATCCCTGTGGGGAAAATAGGTTGATTCTGACTGATCTCCAAATATTTTCATTCATATGTTCAATTCAATTAAATTTAACTTGATTTATCTTGTAGACTCCCTTTTTAAATGTGAATCAATGACCTGTTTAAGTCCAAAATTATTCTGAATTGGCAAGCCAGCGCAGAAGCTTTGCATCCACAGCTGTGTACTGATGAGGATTTTTTTTTTTTTTTTCAACATATACCTGTCTACCCCTGGGTGCCCAGCCCCAACCCTACTACTACTTATTCAGAATAGTCAAAAGAGTTTGTAGCCTCTTTTTGAGCTTTTTATTTCTTAACTGTGACCCTTTGCTTTTCTCTCCTAGACCCCCCAGATTGATGGGTGAAGGCTTTGTGGTCATGCAGTCCAACGATGTGGACATCTACTACTACCAGGATGAACCCGGTATACATATACATACACACATATAAACAAGCTAACTACACAACCACTGGTAATATCAGTAAGGTAATATCACAGGGTCTACTAGAGAACACTGCTTGGTCAAGGACACTTCAACAGGATGCTAGCTGGGTCATCTGGTTGAAGAATGGAGTCTTTAACTACTAGCCCACCCTGCTGCCCCATTGCCCACTAAATTAAATGAATAGTATGAAAAAACACCATTGATTGGTCCAGGGAATGCTAGCAGCAAAACAGAACATGAACACGACTGATGCATGACTGGATGATGATCAAGGTGCAAGGTTAAAGGTTAATGTTAAGGTTAAATGGATGGCAATCATCTGTGTGTAATTAAATACATTGTTAAAATGAGTGTGTGTGCGTGCGTGTGCGTGCGTGTGCGTGCGTGCGTGCGTGTGTGTGTGTGTGTGTGTGTGTGTGTGTTTACTGTCAGTGTAACAGCTCCTTCCCCCAGTGTAGACATTCAGTGAATACATTGTCTTTTTCTCCTTGTGTGCTGATAGTTATCCTCCTATAACAAAG
>OOFE01027662.1:61570-73038 GCA_900323365.1 Monocentris japonica | reverse complement strand
AATATGTGTCTATACTTCACATAGCATCATCATTAGACTTCATTAAAAACGTAAAACTTAAAAACACCAGCACCACAACGCACCAGAGAGTCTCTTCTCCAGGTAAGAACATAAAGCACACACAGTCCCTCAGAGATGTGTAGGACGCAGACAAGACAAGAGGAGCAGGTGAGGGGACTAGTTAATCTGCCATTCACAGAAAGTATGTGTATGTGAGAGAAAGGAGAGAGAGGGGCAAAGAGAGAAAGAAAGAGACAGAGATGAAGAGAGAGAGAGAGGGAGAGAGAGAGCGCTCCAGCCAGCTACAGCTCCCAGAGTCAGGCCATGACTAGCAGTAGGCCATGAACAGGGAAGCCACAGACACAGCTGTCACAGACTGGAGTAGAATTTGGGACAGTGCTTTGATGGTATTTTCTGACTGATAGCCCAGAACTACTTCCACCAAGGTGCTAGCACAGTTAGCCTTCTTCCTTACTGACATTAGCACATGCAGCTCAATACCAGAGGTTTTCAGGAAAAAACTGTCATTGCGAACAAAGTAAACTGCATTTCTGGAAGTTCCAAGTCTTGTCAAAGCTGCGTCTGTTCAGTCCACATCTATTTGTGCACAGATAGAGTTTTCTCTGTGCAGCCCAATGACTGCCACTGACATGGCAACAACCTGTTAGGGATGGCTTATGAGGCAAATCCATTTATGAGGTGCTACAGCCATGAAAGTGTTACGCCCATTGCTCTCTGAATGGCTGCTGCTCCCTCCTTTTATTTCCATAATAAGCCGTCAGAACTCATCTCCCACTGAAGTGGCCACAGTCCCACTGGCAATTAAAATCATGCTGGGACACGCAATGGTTGTCTGTGACTTCACTGTGGGAAACAACAGCAACAAAATCAGTGGTAATAACGCCAATGGCTGAAAACCCAATCTCGAGCAATGTCGGCAGAAACCATCACCTTGATTTCTCCAGGAAACAGACATCAGGCCTACTTCGGCTAACCTTGATGAGAAGATGAAATGAGAAGAAATGGACAAAGTTCAAAGACTCACGCTCCAGACTCTTTCCAACTTTGATTAGCAGATTAAATTCAACTTTGACATACGTGGACCAGAGTGTATACATTTATACAAGTATGCTGGATGCCTGAAAACTATTCTTCAAAAATGACTTATGACTCAAGCCAAACTGGTTTCTCATAGCCAACGTTCTCCCATCGTGAACATCGTGCAGAATATGAAAATTGAGTATTTACATGGATCTGTAGAAGCTGGGGGAGAAGCTCAGTCATCATGCACACAATTGTTCTAAAACTGATTGTGTGGCCCAATCAAACATTTACTTTTCTGTACAATGATTCAGCATACACCAGAAGCACACTTACTCCACCTCTCCATTGTTGTTTTGGCATTTCAAATCATCTGTTGCTTACTTTTCAATCTAGTGGAACCACCTGACTGATGTTTACAATAGGGCTGAATCGCGATGACTCAGCAGATTTCAGGTGGTCATTTCACAACAAGTTAGCTTGGAATTATATCACAACTACCAGCCATGACATAGATGTTGATTAATGTAAATTGCTGAAAATTGTTTAAGATGTGTTTGGCAGTACAGTGTAAAAATGAAAATGTTGCATAAAAGGCAAAAAGAGAATATCAGGAGAAATGAATCACAGCTTCCCTTGCTCTGTACTGACATTTGAAGAGCATTACTCTAAAATGAGATATCCACCATTTGAAAAATGTGATGCTTGCTATTACGAACTGATTGCTAATATGGAGCAGGGAGGTAAAATACATTATGGGTTACTATTCATGTTATGTGTCATATAAGACCTTTACTTAGCAAATGATTACAAATAATTTCAGAAAGCAAATATATATATATATATTGTTTTGGAATGAAACCCTTCATTTTTCTTGGTGTTAGTTTTGTAAACAAGGGCCACAAAGGAATAAGTGATTGTAAACAGAATGTTTCCTGTATTTCAAGGAAATTCTACTGTCAGCTGCCTACTTTAATGAAGTCTTGGCCAAAACAGGCTGCTCGTATAATCCTTTCATTCTTATCTGTCATCTACAGATGTGACCTAATCCGTGAATATTTGTGGGCTTGGCTGAATTGATACTTTGGAGGTGACTTGTAAGCACAGATTGTATTCCTATTGCAAAAAGCTCTCTCTTTTTTCAGACGTGAAAACAACCTTTCGGTTGCATTCTGCCTTGATTCAATTAGGATTGGTTGCCTTGTGTGGCATAGACAATGCCTGTGGTCACCTCCCCTTTGTGTCCTTTGCCAGCGTTCTGGTGCAGTTCTGGTGCATCTGAGACATCCATGCACCTTTCTGCATGGATGTCTCAAACGCAAGTTGCCAGCATTAATAATTGTCTCTCTGTGACTGGTTGTATCTTTTACATGAACAAAACGTGAATTAGACAACAATGAATGTGTTATTAAGACAGGGGCCTATAGCCATGAAATAAATTCAAGCATTTTCCAACAATATACTATATTCCAGCACTAAAACAATCCAAGTATATTACCGACCTTGAAAACACATTTACATTCTAGCATTTCAAGCACCTATACAAACCACATAAGCAAGTCTACTTTGTCATAAATGTCTAATAATCAGCTGTGCCTGCAGATACAAGTTGTTTAGACTGTGATCCCCATCCTCATTTCCAAGTGCACGCACCTTTAGTTGTTTACAGTAAAATGTCCTCCATTTTTCACCTTCACTTCCTCCGTCTGTTTTCAGCATTACTCTACGTGCTGCACATATACTTTCACTATACTGCAGCGCAGCATTCGCCAGAGAGAGGGCATTGGCGGGGTTATTTGTGAGGTCATCGTTAGCCGTGAGAAAATGTACGCTGATTGGTCTCTCCACAATTTGTTCCCCAAAGCCTGAGCTACAGAGGCACCTGTCAAGCCTGGCTTTCTTAAACAGGAAAGAAGCCCATTCAACAACTGCATAAGCAGCCAGGCAGGCAGACAGTGGAAAGAAAGAGGGACACAAGTAAGCAAATGCAAAACAGAGAGGACCTCCTAAACAGCAACCTCAGAACAGGGCTTCTAGTAAAGGTCTTCAATAAATTTCACATAAACTATAGGCCCATGCAGTGTTAATCTATCTACCCTAATCCCATTGGTTTGAGGTCCTCTATAATCCACATTCTCTTGGTAAGTACGAAAACAAATACAACCCTTTTTCTTTTCTAACAAGCTTGCCCTATAGCCGTTTTATAAATCATTGGTACAAGCCTTTTACTATTCCACAAATTCTGTGATGGTGTTATTGTTTTATGTAACACACAGGGTAAAATTCAGCTTCCTTTCCCTGGCAACTGCTGAACAGAACATATTGTTATTTACATAGGATTAAGAATAAAAAGCACCACAGCTATGCCCTTAATAGGCAGTGTTGTTTCAAAAAAGTTGGCATCATCTCAGCTGTTTTATTGCATCTCAGATATTTATGAGCACCACACAGAAGACAGGAGGTCAATGTGACACACTGGTCAAGTAAGAAAATAGGTGGAAGCACGGGTAGTTTCTCATATGCCGATATCATTAAGTCACCATGTGCTCTGGCTTTGAAAGCTTTCACTGCCAATTCCTCATTTGAAACCTGAACAACTCTTAAACAATGCCTCTCTCTGATCCAGTGGAAAGGAGAAAATCCATTATCGATTTCCACCCTGTTTAGGTGGAAAAAGCCCTGATAGCGATGCTGAAAGGCACTACATTGTACTATGCTTTAGCCTCCACATTAAAGGCTGGGGGAGAGTGTGAGAGGGCATGTCCACAAAGACCTTAACTACACCACAGCACCACCTGCACACACTGAATATTTCATTGTCAATAGAACCACCTAAGACCAGCAATTAAGCTAGGAAAAGCCCTTTGAAAAAGATAACACACATCAGGAACAAGTTGCTAAAGTCTAATATGTCCACTCAACTGTAATTGCTTTGTTTTAGTGAAATGGGAATGAGCAGTTCAGGAAATCTACAACGGAGCCCAACCAGGCAGTTCTTTACAGTAACAACTAGACAACCATTGCCTTTTTGTAACACACAAGAGCAGCTAATGAAAACAAAAGAAAGTTTCCTAGATTAGGGAGCAGTTTGTTCTTACCTTAGGCTGGGCGCGACGGGGAAAGGCAACCTTAGGATCAATCTGAGGACGAGAAAAGAATGGAAATGGAATTATTGTTAAAAGCGTAGCTCTAATATTTTAATTATCAAAAACACACGTGTGCAGCCTGAAATGAATAAAGTATAGGAAACTGTCACAGATAAATACTATTGATTAAGCATTTTAATACATTAACATAATAATACATTTCAATATTTTTAACGTGGTTAAATAATTATCTGTCTCGGATTAATAATGCTAAAAATGCTCGTGTTTTTCTTTTTTTAAGTACTTCTATTTTATATTTTTATATATTTATTGTGGCTTACAACCGGGTCCTGAGTGCAAATTTCGTACCAACTCATGTGTAAATGTGTGCTGGTATGACAATAAAGTTCCTTGAACCTTGAATACCCTAATACTCTATCTCAGCTATGACTTAAAGTCACAATCAAACAGCATTTTGAGAGCATCTTGCTTCCTTAATTTGGGGTATGTCCTGTGTAAACAGGATGTTGGGGTGGGACCTAACACGAGGAGGAATCATTCAGGCCAACAGTGTAAACCAATGGGATATCCCTTAGGGCAGTGGTGTCCAATCATGTGCCATGGAGGGCCGAGAGTATGTAGGTTTTCACTCCAACCAAAGACACCAGGTGATTTCACTGATTAGTCCCTCCCCTCTGGTTGAAGGTGTGTTAATCTTTGGTTGGAGTGAAAACCTGCATACTCTCGGCCCTCCATGGCACATGATTGGACACCGCTGCCTTAGGGAGAGAAAGGCAGTTTTATTTCATTGTCAGGGTAGAAGGGCGGGATTGTTAAAAAATGAGTAATGATGAGGTAATCACTAAGGATACACAGTTTTCCAGGAAGTAAAAGTAATGGGACTTTACCATAAAAATACAATACAATAAAAATGCTGTATATTTTGGGGCATTTATTGTTGGATATGTGTATACTATGACATGGAAAATTAGCTAACAAGGTGAAAAAGGTTGGAAAAAGATTTAAAAAGCATCATAATCAGTGTGTTGCATTTGGATTTGAGGATGAACATTTTCTGAAACTAATGCTGCATTTAAGTGCTGTCAAAAATATCCCAATTAGTTGAGCGCAAACAAATGACATAAAGTAGTAAATGGGATTAGGAAAGCAGGAATCTTCTCTGATAGCTGAGTTCCTTGAGGTGACATTTAGAGAGTATGGAGGTCTTGTCAACAAGTGATGGTTAAAGTGATGTATAATATTATGTTGTTGTTTGGTATTCTATGTCAATAATTAGTACTAAACAAATAGCCTACATATGGTAGTAGCCTAACAATTTCGCTTAGTATTTCTGAATCAATTCCTGATTCAGTGCATGTGTATATTGACCAGTTAATTCATAAAATACCATGAACACACTATGCAACAATGGAGCCCTACTCAGGTCAGTGGTGTCAGATAGAGCAGTACGTTAATCAGGAAAAAACAGCCAATTACTCAAATTCACCGTTGGCCTATCAACAACCTGCTTCCCTATTAATCCCACTACTGGAGAGACTGACCTACTATATGCTAGTGTCAACTGGTTTGGTTGTGTGCGAAAAATGTTTTTCAGGTTTGTCATAAGGCAGATCAACTCTGCAATGGTTGTCTGGGAGAGACCTTTAGGTTAAAAACAAAAGAGAATTCATTTCATGATTTGAGCTCTTCAGCACTGTCTAACAGCAAACCAATCTGTTCTAAAAAGGATGTGAAAAGAGAAGCCTAATATAGCTGACTTCATTACCTATTGCAGGAAATTATTGACATCTATCTATTTTCAATGAGCAATATATTTCAATAACTTCAACTTTATTTATATAGTGCTATAAAACACAAAATTTTGATTGCTTCAGAAAAACCTGGAAAAAGAGGCACACAAGGTGCACACCATTGGAAAACACACACACACACAAAATAAAAGACCATAAAAATACATAGTAATTAAAACAGCAAACCAAATCAAGAATTAAAGCAAATACCATATTTAAAAGGGCAAGTTAAAGGCCAGGGAGTAAAAATAAATTTTCAGTCTATTTTTAAAAGCTTCAGTAGATTCATCTGATCTAGTCCACAGTCTCGGAGTTGACACGGTTAAAGACAACATACACAACAAGAGACAACATACTGTATTAATTACTGAGTGTGAAGCAGTCTCTGGACCAAAATACTGGTGATAGCAAATTATCTGCTGGTGCCACACCAGTGGAAAAGGAGTCAGTCTGGAAACCCGCCACACCATCATTTTGCTGTTCACATTCTAGATAGTCTCACTTTGATTTTAGGTGTGAATCATTGATTGAAGATGACAGGGAGAAAATGAGAGTCTGAGGCTTGTGATGTCTCCACATATTGCCAAATAACCAGGAGGATGCAACAGATCAGCCTGTTTCTCCATCTTGTGCTTGTTACCTCATTAACTTGATTTTTCCCTTTTGTTTCACTGGTATGGAGGTATGTGCAGGAGGTATGTGAGTCTTATTAAAGTTGCATTCACAATGAAGAGGAACTGTCTCATGCAACAATGTCATGCTAAATTCTCCTTGCTTTGATACAAGGCTCTTAAAAAGAGAATTCTCAAACGATTTCATCCAAACTGACTTTTTGAAGGGAAAAACAAACAGATCGAAATTGCTCTCTTGCAGAAAATTACTTATTTGTGTTCAGCAGAGCAACCTCTTCATGTTGCTGCATATTTTCTATGTGTATTGAAGGTTTGCCTACAGGGTGAATGTGATCATCCAATAGTATGCATCATAAGTGTAATATATTAAGAATCAATGGCCAAATGTTACTTTCTGATTCAATATACCCAAATGGAAGCAGAGCAAACTATAATAAAAGACGTGTGACACCTTTTACTATTTGCTCATGAGCAAAATACAATAAGCCTGTCAAATCTTTCAAATATTTATAATTAGTTTACCAATTCTATGCATTGAGAAAGTTACTCTTTTTGCATCGGTGGTTTTTTTCATAAGAAATACTCCCATACTGTTGAGGAAAACAGTGGAAAAGAAAATGAACCAAGAAAACCAAGGAGAAAGGACGCCATCTGTGCAAATCAATTAAGCCTATGAGATTGACTACATTTTTATGGGTTTGAAGGGAAGTCATGATGGGCAATGTCATTGTCATCGTTTGTGTCTGTCTCAGTTATCATTGTTATCTTTCTAAATCAGGTCAAATTGAGAAATGAATTCAATAACACCTGGGTATGGCAACCCTGCTTGTAATGAATTCCATTTAAAGATTTGCTTTAGCACTTAGCCCCAGGCATAACCAATTCAAACTCAATTATTTCATGTGGCCTATTTGTGCAAAGACAACACCATGTGCTTTGAATACCAAAGCACTATACTTGTAATGTATCTTACTTTTTCAGCCTACACAAAATATATCAAACATTATTTGATCGCTTAAACAAATTGTTTTTCTGTCTTGCTGGGAATTGTCATCCACTGTGGAGCCAGCTATTCCAACATGCACAGCAGATCATTTACGAGAACAGCAATGGAAGTCATAGTTCAGTGTTTTATGACAAATGAAAACATTGGAACTATCAACAGAGGCATTAATATACACATAATGAAATTTGCTCATTGAAATGGGCATATGATACAGCATATTGTCCAGATTACACGCAAAGCAATGCAGCCAAGTTAGGCAATGAGGACTTACTACCCAATCCTTTTGATAAATCTTGTAGCAGCACCTTTTTAGGTCACAGCTTATGATGAATGACTCCTTTGAGACATTTGCAAAAAGGGGAGGGGGGTGTAGCGATTGTTTTCATTCTCTTTACATATTCATGTGCATGTGATTTTTATGTTGGAAGTGCCTTTATACCCCAGGACAAACCTGGGGTATGCACTAGATAACCATACCATACAACCGGAGATTATTCCTTCTCTGTCTTAACATTATATTTCACCTTAGTGAAACATTTTCACTTCTTCGCAAACAACTACATGATCAGTCAATTTTATGTGGTTGTTTTAACTTATTTGGCTCAACACATGTATGTCCGGTGTGGCACACTACACTCATCTAGTTTCTAAATTGCAACAAATGAATAGAAAAGACTTGTATATCTTATATCTGAGCCCATATAAATGGTATTTATAACTGCTGATGAAATTGACTGTTCATGAACTCATATGTGTCTGCACGCATTAAAAATGAAAATGTTCTACTAAAATGAAATTTCACTGTAAAGAAAAAAATACACCCAGAAATCCTTTCACACTGTTAAAAACAACTATTGGCAAAGTACCTTGCATTTCTGGGTCCATTTTGTGTTTTTTCATATTCCCACAGATAACTAGTCAAAGCATAGATGGCGTGACATCACGTCAAGATATTTCCAGCACATCTACAATGGAGTTTAATAGCAGAAGAATTTTCAACTATCTAAAACATCATTGGTACACAACATCAGGTTTTGGTGTCAGTTCAAGGGCTTTCTAGGGCCACCATTTTGCCACGTCCTTCAACAATTACACAGGGAGAAATCTATTGTAGATGAGCCAGATGAGATGTGGCGTTTTGAGTTAGGGGCACAACTCTTCTCAACTGGAAAAACTCTCTCTTGCTCTTACTATGCTTTTGCAATCACTATCACTTTCGCTCTTGCTCCCACCACCTACACTTACTGTTCAGGCACTTTTTCTGTGGGTTGTCGAAAGGAATTCTGGGAAATGTAGTACACCTCAAAAGTGCATTACAACACTTGATCACAAAATAACTCCTAGAACACACTGAGTATCACAGATTGATGATATATCCAATTACATCCAATGGGATCACTCTTCTTGTTAATAACAGCCCTGTAGACGAACTAATGTTGTTCGTAAGTGTACCTTGACAAAGACGAACACCGTTGTGGGGCCTTCAGATGGAGTAGCAACTATTTGCTTTCAATGAGAGCAAGTTTTTGTAGGGCAACAGGCGGCACAGTCAGTCGGGCATGCACATGATAAATCTGCTCAGCTGGTGTGGGGAAATTTTTTAAAAATGGCTCAACTTTTCAGTCACAGTCAATCACATTGGAGGTGAGGTTGGACACAGAACCAGTAGAAAGGTAGCTTTGGCTAAATAGCTGGCTAGCTAACCACGTGACAAACAAATAGGAGTCCAAACAATTATGGCTACCTACACTTGTGTGGTAACAGCAATATACACCGATCAGCCACAACATTAAAACCACTGACAGGTGAAGTGAATAACATATATTGGGCTATATTGGGAAGCAAGTGAACAGTCAGTTCTTGAAGTTGATGTGTTGGAAGCAGGAAAAATGGGCAAGCGTAAGGATCTGAGGGACAAGAGCCAAATTGTGATGGCTAGACGACTGGGTCAGAGCATCTCCAAAACGGCAGGTCTTGTGGGGTGTTCCCGGTATGCAGTGGTTAGTACCTACCAAAAGTGGTCCAAGGAAGGACAACCGGTGAACCAGCAACGGGGTCATGGGCGCCCAATGCTCATTGATGCGTGTGGGGAGCGAAGGCTAGCCCGTCTGGTCCGATCCCACAGAAGAGCTACTGTAGCACAAATTGCTGAAAAAGTTAATGCTGGCTAGATAGAAAGGTGTCAGAACACACAGTGCATCGCAGCTTGTTGCGTATGGGGCTGCGTAGCCGCAGAGCGGTCAGAGTGCCCATGCTGAACTGGACCATGGAGCAATGGAAGAAGGTGGCCTGGTCTGATGAATCACGTTTTCTTTTACATCATGTGGACAGCTGGGTGCATGTGCGTCGTTTACCTGGGGAAGAGAAGGCACCAGGATGCATTATGGGAAGAAGGCAAGCCGACGGAGGCAGTGTGATGCTCTGGGCAATGTTCTGCTGGGAAACCTTGGGTCCTGGCATTCATGTGGATGTTACTTTGACACGTACCACCTACCTAAACATTGTTGCAGACCAAGTACACCCCTTCATGGCAACGGTATTCCCTGATGGCAGTGGCCTCTTTCAGCAGGATAATGCGCCCTGCCACACTGCAAAAATTGTTCAGGAATGGTTTGAGGAACATGACAAAGAGTTCAAGGTGTTGACTTGGCCTCCAAATTCCCCAGATCTCAATCCAATCGAGCATTTGTGGGATGTGCTGGAAAAAGTCTGATCCATGGAGGCTCCACCTCACAACTTACAGGACTTAAAGGATCTGCTGCTAACGTCTTGGTGCCAGATACCACAGGACACCTTCAGAGGTCTTGTGGAGTCCATGCTTCGATGGGTCAGAGCTGTTTTGGCGGCACGAGGGGGACCTACACAATATTAGGCAGGTGGTTTTAATGTTATGGCTGATCGGTGTATAGACAGTGCAGTGTTACCATTCATATCCCTTTCCTTTAGGTCTCCCCACCATCCTCACACGTATGTTTGGAGAAGTTAGTTAGTAAGATTGATCTGACATTGGGACGATGTCATATTATTCTATAAATTGGACATGGAGACAGGAAAGCTGGATGTGAGGCTTTCTGGGCGGGTATGTATGATAGGTGCACAGATTAGATGTGGAGCGGTGTGATAGTATATGTATTAAGGTTCACTATGGGGCATAGGAATCAAAGGAGGGAAGTAGCAGTAGCCAGTAGCCAGTAGCAATGACAGTTGACTGCGTCAGGTGACTGCTAACTGAATGTCACTTAAAACAAACTTCAGTGTCCCATAAAAACAACATCCAACCCAGTCAAATGTTTAATTTTGTAATACACTCTGAATTCTATCACAAAGGAGTCAACTATATTTTCCCTCTCTTCCTCCTTCCTTCTGTGCTTGTTCCCTTGACCCTGCTCCCATCCCGTGGAGAACAGCATTTGTGCTCACCCATATTGTTCACCCTGACTCCTGCCACCTTGGAAGTGTTTGTGCGTGTGTGTGTGTGTGCATCTCTGTCTCTGTCTGTGTAAATGCACGTGTATGTGACTTTATGTGTGTGTGTGTGTGTGTGTGTGTGTGTGTGTGTGTGTGTGTGTGTGTGTGTGTGTGTGTTCAAGCACGTGTGTGCGGCTACAAAATACAGACCCAGCCAGGAGTATGTGCTGATGTGGACCACCTAGCAGGCGTACAGATCAAGTACACTGCGTTCTTGTTATCTTGCTCTATGTACCATTTTCACTTCACAGAGAGAACACACCGGGACTTGAAAACAACTTTTAGTCATTCTCGCCGGTTTCCTACACACCGTGACGATGCTGACTAATGTAAAAAAAAAAAAACAATCCTAAAATGGTCATTAGGCAACCGTGGGAATGTTAATGCTATTTTTACATATTTGGATAAGCATTTAAAGGTGTAG
>OOFE01027662.1:16827-42667 GCA_900323365.1 Monocentris japonica | reverse complement strand
ATCCATCATACACACACACATACACACATACACACATGGAGACAAGCCAAGCACACAAATACACATGCCTTAATTACTCTTGACATTGAAAGGCTGACCATTTACACATCCATCAGACAGCCATTTGCAAATACACACACATACACACACGCAAACAATACAGCTACACAGTCATACACTGCACAGTGGACACATGCACACAAACATACACACTGGAGTGATCATCTCATAATCATGGACTACATTATATGGACTCTGTGTGTCAACACGCACAAAATATAAAAAACGTGTAACAAGAACCCATTAATCAGCTTGTCTCACAACATCTCTCTCTCTCTCTCTCTTTCTCTCTCTCTCTCTTTCTCTCTCAATATTTCATGCTGTTAAATAACCAACTTGTGCCCAGTTGATGAAAGGTAAAATTGTGCCTATTGGTTACAATGGCATTTGGACGTGGTCCTGCTTGGACAGGCTTCTTCACCGAGTCAAAAGGTCAGAGCATGAATAAAGGAAAAATCTAACTTAACTCATTTTTACAGGGTTGTCATGTTTCTAGAATTTGAAGCCAGGCAAGAATTACACCAGTATCCCAGTATAACCACCAGTATAATTGTTTGTGTAAAGACAGCTTTACTTAACAGCTGTATGATCATCAGGGCTTTGTTTCATGATTTTGTATGTAACTGTCTCTCCATATTTCTGGCACCTCACACTGACACCCAGTGCAGCCATAAACAGTTCCCTGCTATTGACCAACAGTAGAACATTAGGTTTCCTGTATGCTATAGAATATTATAGGTTTGTCTCATAATGTAGAGTAGAATAGGTATAACATTTCTGAGGATCACAAAATTATATGGATCTTCATTTTAAGTATAAACAAGCACTACCCAAAGGCAGTCAAGTGGTTATGTCCCCTGCCCACTGGCTGAGAAGAGAATCCCACCACAGCTTTCTCTCCTGTTGCTCCCCTACTCAGTTTCAATCTCTGTTTTCCTGCAGTCTCTATAAACAATAAAATTGCTAAGAGTGAGTGAAAATATGAATTTGAGTAAAACCATCTCTACAACATTGTACACCTATGACAACAAATATCAAAATCAAAACACAAATAACTTAATACTTAAATATATTTTGTACAGAGACAGTAAATGCACTGCTCATGGGGACCAATAAACTACAACATTTGGGAAATTAAACCCAAATAGCTAAGAACTGAAACAGACACCATGTACCAAAAACAACATCAACAAACAATATCAAGCAGCAATTCATGTTCATGAAGACATTTCAACATATCAATGATAAAATCAAAGTTTGAAAAAGTAGTTGAGCGATGCTGTGGAAAACGTGTGGCGTGAACTAGTGATGATAGTGATGCTTACACACACTCTTTCACACACAGTCACATACACATGCACACAAACATTTAGACCAACAATACTTACACTTACATGCATGCACGCACACACACACACACACACACACACACACACACCATAATTGTGATCCCCACTACAGTGACCCTACCAGAGGTCTTACATAAAAAAGCTCACAAATTGACCTTCACAATATTGCAAAAGATTGTGTACATTACCTTAGACACAGGCATCTGGGTGCGCAGTGTGTGTGTCTGTGTATGAGTGAGTGAGTGCTTCTAATTATCGGTGTGTGTCCAGTTCAGCCACTGTACACACACGGACACACACCCTCACGTGTGTGCAGCAAGGATAGATAAGGGATGAAAATCCAGTGTGACCGAATGTGTCTTTTCCTGTCCTTCCCTGAATCTGTCAGTGCTTCTTTCCTCTTCCTTGCTCTGTTTCTTCTGTGTGTTGCGTTGCAGTCCCAGCTCTCCCTAGCTTGGTTATAATTTGCGTGCCAATGTGTGTGAGAGAGACAGCGAGAGGGAGAGAGAGGGGGGGAAGGAGGGATTCGGCAAAATGAGGAAACAAGATAGATGGAGGGAGGGAGAGAGAGAGAGGAGTGATAGCGAGAGAGAGGGAGCTGTGAAAAGAACAAATGCAACCAACTCTCCAGAGACCAAAGCTAGCTCGCTCTCTCTCTCTCTCTCCCTCTCTCTCTCTCTCTCTCCCTCTCCAACCACTGGGCTTTGTCCCTGATCCCTCTTGTTAATTGGTGCCAGAATGTTTTAAAGTTGTTGACTCTTGTCAAACAATTCTACAAATCAAAAATGTAGTTTCCTTTGCACCATTATTTCCAAATTAAACTGTTATCCCTGCTCCGGTGCATGCTATGCTTCAGTGGAGCAAATCTCGTTTTCCAAACTGAAGACTGTCCATAGTTAAAATTGCGAGTGAGAGGCGTAGAATTTTATGTGCTACCCTTCTTGGGACTGTGTCTGTTGGGCTTTATCCATAGCTCCTGTAATTCTGCATGCCTATGGATAATTGCCATTATATAACACACTTATGAATAGTTAAGGGCTGAGCTAAAATAAAGACCAACACTTACATCAAAGGGGAAATCATTCATGTTTAAAGAGAGAGCAGGGGATTAACCCTCAATGAATAACATCACTGAGCTGTGTATGTGTGTGTGTGTGTGTCAAAGAAAGATAAAGAGAGGGAGACAGCGATAGTGAGACAGAGGGAGAGAGGGAGCAGAGAAAGAGATAAATGGAGCAAGTGACCACAGAGGGAGAAGAAAAGATCTCTTGTTGAAGCAGCCTGAGAAAAGAGAGAGAGAGAGAGAGAGAGAGACTGAAACAGAGACAGATACAGAGAAAGAAAGTGTGTGAGAGAGAAAAACCAAACTCCAGACTAACAAAAGATGTCAAACATAAAGATAACAAAAAATACAGTATATGAAAAAGGTACTGACCAATGGTACAATGGAGAAAGGAATAAAGAGAAAGAAGGGGAAAGCTAAATAAGATATATGTTGGCTCCACACCTTGGAGGTATTGGAACTACAGTTTCCTCAACCACAGGAGAAATGCACTACAAAGACCAGGGAGTGCAGTGGGAATGCAGATAAAGATAAAGGATCATAGGATTGTGGTGGCATGATTATTTCATGGAGGCAACATTCCTGTATGGCCATAAGTGAATGTGTTCTCTGCCATGGGAGCTGCATGCAAGACAATCCGTACAGTGCAACAAGAGCTACTGCAGGTTCCTAAAAAGATGACACTTTGTGAAAGTGTAACACACAAGGCTGCATGATTTCTGCAGCGTGTTGAAAATGCATTGCAGTTTGTTTGTTTGTTCTGTGGCACCCTGGTAACCCGGTGGACTAGGCTGCACAGAGCTAGCTCACAGCAGTTGTCTCCCCCAGGTTTCCTGTCTTAACTTCACTGTAATAACTAAAGTGTGAGTTTATTAATCGCCCATAAGGAAATTATTTGACCCGCCCCTCTCCAGGGAGGTCAGCTACAGAACACACCGCTGGAGGTGGGAGGGATTCAGCGTCTTGCTCAAGGATACTTCAGCAGGGGATAGATGCTTGTTGACATCAAAATCTGAACCCAGGTATCATAAAAATCCCATAAAATAATATTTAAAAGGAAATAAAGTTATAGAGCATAGAGTTATATATTACTGTGGTTTTAACAGTTTCTGGTCCTGTCGAACCAGTGCTAAATCTGGGTGTCACACTTGGAAGAACAAGACAACCCAAAAATAGCCTGTAGAGAGAGAGAGAGAGTGTGTGTGTGTGTGTACATGCATGGATGGAACAAGGAAAGAGGAAAGAGACAAGCAAAGACACAAATGGGATTCACACCCTGTCTAATCCGAGACAACCAGTTCTAATCGGCTCAAAAGATCTCGGTAAGATTTGTTGTCATCTCACCAGTGTGTGAGATGATTGTGTGTTTAGTTTTTTTTCAAATGCACCAGTCAAGACAACATGACAGGTGTGTCCCCTTTCAAGCTCTCTCCTCTCCCCATTGGACCCCAAGTGAAAATGAACTGTCAAAAACCCCACACTCCTCTCAGCTACTGAGTTAGTCACTCAGCCTCCTACTATAACACCACTGACTCTGGGTGTCTCCTCCTAACCTAGATGAGGTCCTGAAACTTCTACTCTACTAGTCTCTACTAGAAGGCCTACTGTCTCAACCCCACCCCCTCCTTCCTGTACTGACTTACATTAGCAATGTCTTCCTGACATCTGGCTGCGTACCTTCTGCCTTCATGTTAGCTACAGTTACTTTTCTTCACAAGAAACCAACTTTCAACTCACCTTTGTTTTCCTTTCTCCGATTGAGATCCATTTCTCTGCTCGTGTAGCTGACATCTCCACTCACTCTCCACATTAACAACACTACAGTCACTCCTGCCCAGATCGCCAAAGAATCTTGTGATCCTAAAGAACCAACTGTCATGTGAGGTCCACATCACAGCCGCAAATCAGTCTAATCCTGCAGGTTTGAACTCCACATCAGCCAAATCAGACCCTTCATCACCAGGGACTCAATAAAGTCTTGAAAATTGTTGAAAGATGAATCAACTTTCTTTTTCCTTTTAACCCTACCTTTTCTCTTCTTCATAATACCTCTGAGAGTTGTTGGCCTTATTTAGCAAATTATTTTAGATGCTTCTAGGTTACATTGGATATACAAAATGGGCTGATGTGACAAATGCCTTGCCTGTGTTCATTTCCACTTGCATGAATACAGGCTGGCCAGTTGAAAGAGATAGACGGAGACAGAATGAGAGAAGGTCCTTGCTACAGTATATTATTGCTTCCTCAAACGTAACTGCTCTGTAACCACTTCTGCAGCTCAAAACAGATTCTCATAAATGTGAAATGAGACAGCCAGAGACAGAGAACAGAACAAATGGCCTCCAAAGCCCAACCAACACACTGTGTCCATTAGTAGCAGCTCCCTCTGTTCACTCAGCTTCTTTTGTTTTGTTGCTCTTAGCAAGTGCACCTAGATATTCTACGCAGCTCTTTCTACAGATAGTTAGTTAGCTCATCAAGTGCTTACTATGTGTGATGAACTGTGGTTATTATTTTTCAAAATGTCCTGGTTACATTCTTGTGTGTGTGTGTGTGTGTCCATCTTGACTTATGTTTGTCTATCTGTGTGTTTGTGCAATTTGAGAATGAGTAAGGGCACATGTACATGAATGCACATGAATGCTCCTGCCTCCATCTACTGTACACTCATTATGTGCCAGAATGTATGTAGCCTACATGGTTTCCTGGGGGAAAGAGGTGGTCTGGCACGGGCCAGAAATAGCATCACCATGTGTGTGTATGTGACTTTTTCTCTTACCAGTATCTGTGTGTGAGGGAGAAAGAGAGAGTGTGTGCATGTATGAGTGTGTGTACACGCATGAAAGAGGTAACTCATTCTCTCATTAGTGCATTTTGTGGAAAAGATGACTTTGACATACAATGAGATCTAAAATCTAAAAATCACAAGGAGCTTATTTTCCATCTCAGAGGCTTTTCAATATGCATGTTCAGATATCATTTAAAATCCTGGTGCACTTGAGGCTCCAACTTTGTTGGTATGAACTGAATAGTAACTCAGTCTTTGTAAGGGCAAAACTATTTGCAAACTTTGAATGTGACACACACTTGACATTCTCTCCACAGGCAAACCATTAGCAATAAATCTTGCCCTTAAGCTCCATGGTTTGACAAATTGAAAGTCTACCTAGCACATAATGTCAAGAATCCTCCAAATGCCCTTGCTGAGAGAGACAAAATAAGCAACAGTTATTCCTGTTGAGGGTAGTCATCATAAACATCAGCCCCAAATCCTCTACTTAATATCTGTTGGCTTTAAACAAAGCCCCAAAAACAATGGGAACTGCCAAACTTGTATCATATCCTGCTCACAGAGGGATTGGAGGATTACAGAATCTGCAAGTGAGAAGGGCTCGTGTCCAAATTTTCAGTGGCTCCAAAAGGAAGCTGTGTTTAAAGCCTTCAGGGACCAGAGGGACTGGGCCCATAGGGAGACTCACATCACAGCGTTCATGTCAACAACTGCACACATCACACATAAATGGAAGCTGAGTTTCTATGTGTGTTCTCCCTTGAAAGTGGATTCTGCCCTCACTGCACACATGAGAATTACTCTTCTCCAAAATAGTAAACTGCATGTTTCAGCTAAGTGTTGTTTCATCCCTGGCTCTGTGTATAAAAGGACTCAATGGCGTTTCTCACACAGGGGAAATGTCAAGATGATTTAATGGAAAATGTTCTAATGCTTCTTCCCTGAATTCTTGCTCACCTATTTGCACACAGTACATCAAAGACCTTCTCTTCGGTTTACAACGTAAGTGCTGCTGCCGGCAGCAACAATAGACTCTCTCTGGAGTCCCATTGAGGCTGAATGAAATAGTTAAACTGGCAAAAGAAAATCCTCCCATGTCTAAATATCACAATATTTTTGGACATATTTGGAACAGCACACTGTACAACCTACCTTTTTCTGAGACGAGAGAGTTAACAGAATTGCTGTTTTCGTCGTGTCTGTACTGAAATCAAGGAGCACCTGTTTTCTATCACTCCTGTCAAGGAAACCTTGTGGAAGCTTTTTGACACATGCCCAGTTTGGTGTGAGTTAGATTTTGAGCATGGATTTGAGCATCCTTGACCGCACGTGGGTGGAGTCACACAGAGGAAGCACTCATACTCTCAACAGCAAAGAAAGGGCCATGGCATATGTTGTCAACTCTATGACTCAGAGGGAGAAAGGAAGTGTGTGTGTGTGTGTGTGTGTGTGTGTGTGTGTGTGTGTGTGTGTGTGTGTGTGTGTGTGTTCACTTATATTTCAACACCATCAATCGCACTGATATGATATGAAAAGCCCCCCCTAGCATGACTGAGCAGAAAGACAAGACTGTGTTCGGAATGGGATACTAGCATGCTACATACTACATACTCAGTTTACACTGACATATACTCAAGCAGTACGTTGTATGACAGGGCTAAGCTAACTAATGAAAATATGTTGTTGGCTGAACACAATGTAAATCAACATTAGCTACTTCTACAAAATTCTCATGAAGTTTAGCTCATTTTAAGTCAATATAAAAAATATCAGGTATTTAAAAGTATTGGTCTACATTGCATTTGGCACAGTCTCTGTACGGGCTTAAAATGGCGTACAAGAGGCGTACAAGAGTTACATAACAAGAGATGGGACTGATAGACAGGGTGTAGGGGTGACTGCACTTCAGAAGAGGAGGGTAATACAACATGAAAATAGATGTCAACTGTCAATAAACTACAAGAAGAAGAAGGTTATGTAGCAGCAATGCATTTTGGGGCCATTTTCTTGCCAATGTAGTATACACCGATCAGCCAAAACATTAAAACCATTCGGCGGTGGACAGGGGTCAGCATGGGCACTCTGACCGGTCTGCGGCTACGCAGCCCCATACGCAGCAAGCTTCAATGCATTGTGTGTTCTGACACCTTTCTATCATAGCCAGCATTAACTTTTTCAGCAATTTGTGCTACAGTAGCTCTTTGGACCAGACAGATTAGCCTTCACACCCCACGCGCATCAATGAGCCTTGGGCACCCATGACCAGTTGTCCTTCCTTGGACCACTTTTGGTAGGTACTAACCACTGCATACCGGGAACATCCCACAAGACCTGTCATTTTGGAGATGCTCTGACCGAGTCGTCTAGCCATCACAATTTGGCCCTTGTCAAAGTCACTCAGATCCTTACGCTTGCCCATTTTTCCTGCTTCCAACACATCAACTTCAAGAACTGACTGTTCACTTGCTTCCCAATATATCCCACCCCTTGACAGGTGTCATTGTAACGAGATAATCAATGTTATTCACTTCACCTCACTTCACCGCAGCATGTATGAGCTTTAAAAGAGGTCTAATATGGAGAGAAAAATGTCTTATTTGTAAATGCACATACCATGATCCACAAATATTCCACGATTTACAAATGTGTTTTGCTCTCCACAAACACAAAATTCCTTACTCATGACTTGTAAGTAGGCATTCAAATAAATGTGCTATGATTTATACAAATAGATGTCTATTTGTAAATATATCGTTTGTAATTTGTAAAAATACTTTATACTTTGTGTGTGCATTTCTCATTAAATGTCATTTGTAAATCTGCAATTCTGCGCGTGAAGTGTTGAATCTGCATTTGTGGATCGACACACGCATTCATTCCTTCTTCCAATGACGTCATTTTGAGACATTGTTTTTGCTCTTTTGCGATCCACACACAAATAGCTCTTGATCCACACACAAATGTGCCCCTCTCCATAGGACAAACACCACTTTTATATTGAAAGCAACATGAGCCAACTAACAGAGCTCCAAAGAGGCGAACTAGTCATTGACTGAAATTGCTTGCTCACGTCACAAAAATTGTAGAATTATTTAATATGGCAAGGGGAACGATCATGACAACATCATCAGTGATAGGATAGCAACAGGATAGTTGCTAAACACCACAAAACTAAAGCCTCCAAAATGACCACAGAATTGAATCAACACCTCGGACAGTCTCAACAAAATGATTGTCGCAAGCTTCACAAAGTTTAACAAACTTTACAAAAAGAGACCAAAACCTGGATCGCTAAGCAATGGAAAAAAGTAATATGGTTTGATAAGTCGTCTTTGATCCTTTTTCCAGACAGGTTTATGTTTGGAGAAAGCCAAAGGATGCCTTCAACCCACAATATCAGTTGCCAATTGTTAAGCATGGCAGATCTATAATGGTATGGGCAGCCATGGGAGTTATTAGGTCTGATGATTGCTCTTCATGGATATAGAACAGACAAGGAATATGAGGCCATTTTACAGGACCAGGTGGTGCAAATACTGTTCCTTGAGATGTTCCCATATTCTAAGGTGATAATGCCCCATACAAAAGTGTCCCATGGCCTCCCCCAATCACCAGATCACATCACTGAACCTTTATGGGACATTCTGTAGGGTTGAGTGCAAAGTACTGTAGAGTTCCACCTCCTTCATCGCTTTCCTTCTTGAAGAGTGGTTCAATATCCCACTACACACATTTTGTTACTAATTCCAAAGAGGACTGAAGCTGTTCTGAAGGCAAAGGGTGGCCTTACTCCTTATTAGGTACTTGATATTTGTATATAGTTAGGTGTTTTTTTTTATTTTGTCCACCCCATGTACAAAAAACTATGGTGTGGACTGCAGTTGAACCTTAATCAATGCTCTCTCTGAGGACCTGCTGTTGTTTTCCTCACTACAGGAGGAGTTCAGTACTGGGTTGAGTTACCCGACCCATCCCCAGAATATCAAGGTCTGGCTTAGCATTAGGAGTGACATAACATCAGGATGGATATTTGCTGAATTTTCTTCTTAACGTCCCGCAGTTCTAGAGGACAGCAAGTACCGAGCACACATAACAAAATAGTGTTATCACATAGATGCCACTGGGGGCATTACATCATGATGTTACCTGAGCCATGGGGCACTTGAATAACAAGATCTATTAGACCTAAGAGCAAGGCAATGAGATTTGTTATTTACTGAGCTAATGAAAACCATATTGGCTGGAGAGCTGGTCTTCCATCTAGCCTTGGCCGATGAGTAAGTAGACTTTTGAGGGTGGTTGCTTGGTTGAGGACAATGTTTTGAGGAACAAGAGGAGGGTAATGATGGATGAGTTTGGGCTCCACTAGCAGCCAAATATCTCATCCAAGCCAGGCTTACACTGTCCAGTGGTAGGAATATTGCAATGAAACGCCAAAGAAATTTATGGACAATGCTATACTCTTGTGACCATTTTGGACTTTTTGCTTGCTCTCTGCAGCTCTATTTGTTTTTATTGTTCCCTTCCGGCCTGCTGATTCCATTTTTCCATAATGCATCTTTTTCATTTGTCATTACTTTCTTTTTTTCTGAAAACTGAAATAATTGGAGCACAGTTCATTTTAATTCAGACACAGTCTGTGCCTTTCATTTTTTCACACTCTGACTTCACTCAGCTTGGCAAAGCAGAGCTTTGGACTGTTGCCTGTCAGTGTGTCAGTGCCACCTCATACCAGCAGACTGTCCATTCGACTGTACAGCTTTATGGGTGACAGAAGGACAAGCATGCTCTTTGAGCATCCATGACCCATTTCATAACCTCAGAGCCCCACCTTCTTATAAGTACAGACACTGAAAGCTGGACAACTTTGTTGAAAATAAACGCCTTTTGTAAGAAGTTGTGAAATTCCAATCTAATCCCAGTGGAGTGGAGTGGAGTCTGTATACTGCATTGCTTAACAGTTCACATCAGCCTTGACAGGACAAAATCAGCTGCAAAAACAGCATGTCCTGCTTTTTTTTTTTTAATGCTTTTATTTACTGGGCATGTACATAGAAATGCTATGCTGAAATGTAATTAAATACTTGCTATTGTTAATCTACACATAGTCATCAATTAATTTATTTTGCATTGACAATATCTGCCATTTTGCGATGGGTAATAAGAAGCCAGACTGACTAAAGTGAGGGGTCAGAGTTTTACCATTTGATAAATATGCTGATTGAATGACAGTAATTATTATGATTTTGTATTCTTCCCTTAGTACCACCATACTGGAACCACATGGTAAACTGATGCTGAACAATGGTCTGAGGTATAAACTCTGATCAAGGCAGGACCAAAAAGTGACGTAGTCTGTTAACAAAGGCCCAATCCTGCACAGAGAAGTCCCGACCCTAACATTCAAAACTGTTGGGTGCCTCTTTAAACAGCCCTCAGAACTCATACATCTACCTAGCAGCTTCCTTGTAAAAGGCCAAAGATATGGACTGGAAACAACAAGTCCTAATGATAGCCTGACTGCCTGTCTGCTTAGCCTATTAGCACACAGCATGTTCTTGGCTTCAGGTTTCTCTGTGCTGACTTTCCCTTTCTCTCAATGGATCGACTTCCAAAGCACATTTGCTTTAGCTGGGGTCCAATGAGGTAGAATACTTTGACAAGAGGCAGTAGCATTCTCTCTTCCTGCTCACAGCACGTCTTCACAGGAGTGTAGCTTTCCCCTGTGCTCACGCTGCAGACTTATACATGAGTCAGTTTCTCAAAGTCAGGATCAGAACAAGTGGCCTCTGTTATGCATTGCTCCAGTCTAGACAGTAACTCACATAACTTATAGACTTATCCTGCCAGCACAATTATCACTATTGGCATAATAAAGAGATGGAGACAAAATGAATAAAGTTTAAAGAAACACAGATTATTAAAAAAAACTTTATGGATTTGCCAAGTGGGCAAATTTGTGGCTCGCACTTAAAAACTCGACCTCAATGCCACTGGAAAAATCTGTTTTATGTATTGGTGATTAAAAGAATTCCTTAATCTTTTTTGATCATAGATAGATGGTTGACTTATTCACAAACGCTCTATAAAAGCTGTCATCAGTAGCAAACTGACTGAGGCTTTGAGAAAAGTTGGAGGTCCTATCTTATGATTAAGTGTTATCTTTCTGAGGTTTCAATTACTGTATACAGTTTATGTGTCCCTTCAGTTGACAAAAGTTCTGCAGACTTCATGTTTAAAACTGAATTATTTTATATGCAGTGAGTGATAACATTTTAAGAGCAACAACTAAAACTTTGGCTGTGTTCACAAACATTTTATAATACAATTAAGAAACTACACTGTGGAAAACTCAACCTAAAGACATCTCTCAGCCAAATACCTGTCTGGAGCAGACTGCTTTCCACCAATTTATGGAGTCTGCCATCTGAGGAAAATAATTGATAGTTGAGAAATGGGTTTTGAACTATTTGATCACTACATAAAACCTAATGTACAATGCTCTGTGTTCTTAGGTGTACACAGCTGCAATAAACCGAACAGGCCACCAAGAAAGATTACAAAATGGTATATTTGCATTGAGTTGCATTGTTTGAAAATAAGTCAGTGAGGTAATGTCGCAGACTGGTCCTGATCATAGAGCAGGATAAGGCTAAGTAACCTGTCACTGGGCCCAGTCACGATGAAAGCGAATGATTGGTGAAAGATGATTGACCGTATTTGAAAATCTAGGTTTGTTCTGGCTGCTGCTTTGGTTAACATTAGCGCTTGTGGGTGAATGAAAGTTGCATGTATTTGTGTCCTGTTTCAAAACGTGATAAGCCAAAGCGTTATTACACCTAATATGGTTGTAAGGAATCTTCATGCGCGAAGCACGTTGCTTATTCAATAATCTCTGATAAATTATAAAGCTCCGTCCTTCAGAAAATGTCTACCTAAAATGACGACAAATAAAAGCAATGGAGCAGATGACCACACATCGACAGCATACTGCAGTGAAGGGCAGGACAGACGAAGCCTCCACATGGCTGATTGTCACAGCAGTCGGCGTGTTTATTATGGAATATTTTCACAGAGCAAATTGCCACATCCATTTGCTCCGGCGAAAGAGAGTGCTATAACGAGTAGCGCAAATTAGAAACCAGTTCACTTCGCTGTTATTTATGGCTTCTGGCGCTGGGAATGAAGAAGGAAGTAGGCCTACGGAAAGCGTTTCGTGGAGGCTCATAGGCCCAGCCTCGGAGCTCTCCAAGAAGCAGTGCCGTCTGATGTACTCCTCCCTCGGCTACGACTCTGATGTGTGCCTCTTCTATGTGAAAGGGGAGTTCTTTGCCATGGATGCCCGTTGTTCTCACGCCGGTAAAGCCTCAACCTATCCAGATCCAAATCACGCGTTACTCCTATAGTCGCTTGATTAACCCTTCAGCTTACTATAGCGGAGGATAACACACATCATTGTTATGAAAATTAAAGTAATGATTCCGCGGCAGTGAACGCGTCTATTTACTGTAATGGGAGTTAGAAATGATTCTCTGAGTAGGAGTCCAAAACACTAAAAATGTCAATGGTTATTTTTTCCATAACGGCCAAACAAAACATGTCAGCATCATGCCCCCTGCTGTCACATCGACTTGTATTACTCCAGTATTCAAGGATCACATCACCCTAAAAAACAAGACAACTCCATGTATTGGTTTTCAGGAGAAACTGATATTGACTGTGTTCTTCCTGTGTCTGTCAGGCGGTCCTCTGTGTGATGGAGACATTGAGGAGGCTGCGGGGGTGCTGCAGGTCTTCTGCCCCTGGCATGACTATGACTTTAATCTCAGAACCGGGAAGTCAGGAACTGGGCTACAGGTCAGTCCAACCTTTAATCATATGGCGTGGTGTAGGCTCCTGGCCCCTTGAAATGATGACACCATGCCCCTCGTTATTTTCCAGACATGACTTTGTTCATAAGATTCAAAAATAAACAATTTATTGCCATAAGTTGAAACTAAATATAAAAACAGAACATTCAGTTGCACATACACACACACATACAGTGTATATATACAGTGTGTATATATACACACACTGTATATGTGTGTGTGTGTGTGTGTGTATATATCTAGATAGATAGATATACTGCCAATTCTAACATACAGTAGTAAAATACATTAATCATTCAGACAAAGCATAAACTTCTAACATTGTCTGATTTAAAACAGGCCAAGCATGAACATTTCAGCCCCTTTATTTAAGGTGATCCTTGGAAGTTTTAGTTAGTCTACATCTGGGGGTTGACCTGTACACTCGCTTCCACTTGATGTAGACCCAGTTCAGCTGATGGACATCCCATGTGCAAAAGGACTGCAACAATGACATATGTTAATGTTGGCAAAGGTCTGTAAAGAATGTGTGTTAATATGTATGTGTTATTGAGTAAAACATGTTCTAACATAATTATGGCCCCTTTCATATACAGTGATGAATGGGAATATCATGTGTGTTTAACTATAACCAACATGTGTGGCTCACATGTGCCCCTCTGCATCAACATATTAGAAATCAATAAGAATAACATATATGGTTATTTGTCTAAATGCATTCACCTTACAATATAAGCCTACTTTAATAAGAGTATGAATTCTCTGTGAATTTAGTACCAAACATCTTTGTATATGACACATTTCTTATAAGATGTGTGTATGTTAGATTACAGAACTACTGAATTCTAGTAAGAATTGTATGTGCCAGTTCTGCATCACATATTTATTTTATAAGCTTTCTATACACCATTTGTAGTTCTTGTATGATTTTTTTTTTTTTACAGACCTTTTTCATATAAGATGGCAAGAGAAATCAAACCTCATCAGTCACAGTTACGTCATGTTCTCATTCTGTTCTATGATCAAGAGTAGAGAAACATCTTTCTTGCCCTTTTCAGTTGTTTGGATGAATGAATCAATGAACATATGTTTTGATGTTTCATGTTTTCAACAATGAAAACAGTCCAAATAAGAGCTTCACTCTCCCATAAACATCTTGTCCTCTTTTCCATTAATCAGTTTTTCATAAACTATTTAATTATTTCCTCTGTACATCAACCACGAGCCACTGAAATGAGAAACATAAAAAATGTTGCGGTGTATGAGCTCATAAAAGTCTCACACAGAGAAAATCTCACAGGAATATGATTGCATGTTTGTGATGCCAAATGAGGTATTTGGGAGTTTGGAAATGTATACAGTGGTTGTAGTGTCTTACCATATGAGTCCCTAGGGGCCCCTCAGCGGGATGCTTTTGAATTTATTTGCTCAAGTAATTAATTTTTAATTGGTAAAAAATGTAATATACTGCAAGCGTATCCTTACAGTAAGCAAATATAACAGTAGAAAGTGCTGTGACACATTAATGTGCTGTGTGTGTGTGTGTGTGTGTGAGTTCTCACTGCTTATAGCTTAAGCGAGGTGGTGGTGTGTTTCTTCTCTATTTTTCCGGCTCTTAACGTTTCTTTTGTTTTATGTGTTTGTCTGTTTTCAGCAACAAGTATACGAAGTCAAGCTAGAGGCCGGCAGCGTGTATGTGAAGCACGCAAGTCCTCTCTCCTTACAGCCCTTCCCTGCACACCCGAAGAGCTGAACAGTCTGAGCATCCTGAAGCCCTTCGTGGGACCACCAATTCCCTGATTATGGAGCCTCCTGCCTGTAGCAAGCCTACTTTGGCTATTTTTAAGATTTATTCCACAAACCCAGGCCATCCGAAACATTCCTAAGCCTTATCTATCATTTTCACCAGACATTTTCCACTTGTATCATCGGGGAATGCTGTGAACCCAGGGTAGTATCAAGAGGATCGTCTGAAGAGGACGCGACGTCATTGAATTGTTTTGAGATACCGGGTAGAGAACTATCACTGGCATTAAAAAGGAGAGCTGCAAGCTTCCTGACTTGACCCATCAGACAGTAGCAATTGGTTTACCTCCGTCCACCATAAAGTACATTATTTTACTTTCCACAACCCATATTATAGAACCAAACAGCATAATTGGCTATGAGGAATTCAAGAGAGGTTCAAGTGTTTACATTTTTTTAAAATAATATTCTTTTTTTGGAGAACTAGTCATTATATCTGATGGAAACATGTTAATAAGAGGGAATGAATGTGTTTTTCTTCCCCTCATTCTAGCACTCACAGTACATCTATCCCTGACAACCTAAGCTCTAGCCCAGAGTTCCTCAAATCCGGGCCTCGGGGTCCAGAGTGCTGCTGGTTTTCCCTCCTACCAGGAAGTAAATTGCATTCACCTGGCATCCCAGGTCTTAATCAGTCCCTGATAAGACAGCTAGAATGGAAACTACCTGGCAGAATAGAAAACCAGCAGTACTCTGGACCCCGAGGCCCGGATTTGAGGACCACTGTGTCTAGCCATTACCTCACCAGAACTTTTGAAGTGAAATCCACTTACCTCATGAATCCAAATCCACCCAAGTGTATCTAAAAACAAACAACAATCTCTCCGTCTTACTATTGATCTACTTCTTATGTACTATCCACATGCCTGTGTGATGATGATATTGTTGCACTTGTGTTTACTTGTTTCTGTTTCTGTTATTGGAATTTGGACATAAACAAAAGTGCTCCTACTTGGGATTACTCACATAAATACAATGTGTGAAAACAAAAAAGCTGCAAAAATCCGACAAGTATTTGCAGTGATGGAATATATATGCAGGTTGTGCTTTGGAGCTGTATTAGAAGTAATGGGAGTCATTGCATGTACAATGCAGTAGTAATATAGTGTCTTATAAATGCACTGAAAACGTACAAAGTATGGGTCAGTCTGAAGAAAGAGATGAATATTGGAGATGAGGAAAGACTTTGTAACATCAATATGATCCCTTAAGAAGACGTGGTCTTCAGGTGTATTGAGTCCCACTGTACTGAAATAAGCAGGTTTTCTTTATTTTGGACAGAAAACCGTCCATTTATTTCGAATGAGAGATTCTGTTTTCCCTGCACTTTGTGTTTCTGATCCGTGAATAAGTGAAGTTCCATGTATGTGACCCGATGTACTCCATAGTGCCACCATCTGAGTCCCTGCCAAATCTGCTGTCTGTATTTTACCTCAACCATTTGATAGTGGGAGTATGAGTATTACTTGGCCAGTATCTGACCTAACAAACAGTTTTCAGTTGTCCTCCTCAACAAGACTTACCTTGGGCCTCAAACTCACAAGCAAGCAGTAAAACCTGTTGAGTTGTGGCCTTGAATACATTCAGGCAGTTCTTCCAGTAATGTCACTTAACAAAAACTCCTCCGACTGGTTCTAGAGCAGACAAGAAGGGCACTGCAATTACTATTGGTGGTAGTCAAAGTGTGTAGAAGTCTCCATCAGCATTTCTCTCCACTCTTGGCTAGTGCACAGGCAAGTTTGTCCCTTACTGACGCAACGGGACTGAAAAGACTGGTCAGCAAGGCGTCAGAGAAGGTTCAGGACCTGAAATGCACTATTGACTCAAGGAAATTTTAGTTTTTGTTGTTTTGTGTGTGTGTGTGTGTGTGTGTGTGTGTGTATACCAATGTGCTTAAGTGTGTACTGTATGTTTAGATGGGCGTGTGTGTTCCTATTCCTCACCGGTGAGAACACTCACTTTATTTTCTGTCCACTACATTTTCTGTCTGACACACAGAGCCAGCCAAGAAGGTGTCAGTGAAAGTGTGGCTCACCACTCTAGTCCCCCCCACTCCCCTTGCCTTCCCTGTTGTGCAACATTATTTCCATTGGCTCAAAATGTCTGTTGTGTACCCCAGGGACCTTGCTGTGTGCATTATAACTCATATCCTGGAGGGTAATGGACACACACAATTGAGATACAGCCATTGTGTGTTGGTAGAACAATCTTAATTTATGGGGTCCAGTATGCTGCACAGGCCAGGAGTGGTTTTCTCATCTTGGGAAGCCTGATATATCCAAATATTGTGTTGTTCATCATCTTACATTACATCCACAAGTTATTGTGAGGCATTAGAGAAACCAGCATTTATGTCATGCACTTGGTATTCATTACATTTATTTAATATGATTTTGAAGTATTTTTTGGTTTTGTGGTATCATTTATATGGCATATATGCTGAACAAATTTACCTGCCATTCTCCATACTACATATAGCTCTTTTTTCTTAGCACATTTTTATTTAACATTTTTCACATTCATTGTTGTAAATTGTGTTTATTGTTGTGAATTATGCAAAGTTGATAATTATCATTTTCTCTATAAAAGTTTTATTAAATTCCCAAATCATGGTATCATATATTTCAGTCACACTGTGGTCCAGTTGGGTGATTATAAAATACTTCTTTTGTCTCTCACGTACTCTGCAGTCATTACACATTTATGATTTTCCAAAGTGTCCTTTAATACATAAATCAAATCAGGACATAAAGTTCACCCAAAAGGTTTACAGAATTTTTTTTATTTACAGTTCCTTGATCGCATATTTATAGTAGATTTCATACAATACACAATTTACACATTAAAACTTAATTCCGAGAGCTAAAGAGACGGGCAACACCATGCAATAGTTAATGCTATATAAGGGTTTACAGAGAATTCTCAGGAGTCAATTCATATAATGGATTTATTGGAGCCCAGGCTGGCTTCCTGGAGCACAGTGGCAAATATACCATTTGTAAATAATCTCTTTTTATAGTCCAGACAATGGTGGAAAGGTCCAAGGATGACGTGGATAAGTTATGGTTTCCCTGAGACCAGAGAGACAGTGTAGGAGAGAGAGGACTGATGAATCTGGTCATGCTAAAGGCACAGTTAAATTCTTGAGAACCTTTTGCTTTTGTATTTCATTCTTAAATTCTAATGTTAAATAGTGATAGTCAGCATTTTTTTGGAATATTGTGAGTGATATTTCTTGAAAAATATGGTGACAATATGGCTCTACAGTCGGTAGAGCGTGAGACTCTCAGTCTTAGGGTCGTAGGATCAATCCCCACATAGTGTCAAGTCGCTTTGGAGAAAAGCGTCTGCTAAATGACTGTAATGTAATTTTGAAAAGAAATGATCTTCACAGATACATTATTCTAATTTCAAACATTACATACACATTATACAAAATGTAAACCTAAGATAAACCGATAAAACTAAAGAATCATTCAATTCAATCATCAAGCACCCAAGGTTTCTGTACAGTATACTTGTAACCTTAATTTTTAATAGTTAACTGATGGTGGAAGAGTGACAGTTAAAAAAAAAAAAAAATCTTATTGAGAATCAGGTTAACATTCTTTTTTTCATCTCGTTTTTGAAGGAAGAGTGAATAACAAAATTTCATATGAGCTGGTATGCCACTCACTGATGAACACTTTTGATTTATAATACATTGTAACCTGAAATCATTGAGCACAAAATCTTTTTGACATCAACAACATTTACTTTTCATTAAAAAAGGAATCTTAGCAATGTATTTGTTGTCTCTTGGATTTTCTTTCTCTTTCTAGTTTATAGGATAAATTGTTTAAGCTCCATTATTTATTTACTCCATTACTTATTTGATTCTAAGGACTTTGAAAATTATTCCATAACTCATTAAACCAAACATTCACAATGGTTCTTTAATCTTCTTTGAAGTTCCTCAGAAGACAAAGGAACTGTTTGGATAGCTCAGTTACATTCTCATGCAAGGCCTTACATAATGGTTAACTTAGGCTATTAGTGTTACCTTGTCCTTCAAACTCCCCTGATAGCTTCTCATGAATACGCCAATTCTCCTGTCAAAGCATTCTCCTCCTAAAACCTGCATTCTTCCATGTGCAACCACTTTTGAAGCCTGAGATTCTGTAAGTGATGGACTGTGAGGCCAAAGACCACTAATATTTTCCCTTTCTTTTTTCCTTTTTCCAAACAGCTCTCTCCCAAATTATCAGAATCCATCACTAGATAATCTTGTTCCTCTTTCTCTTGATGTCTTTGGTCTAACATTTCCTCCAGTTGCTCTACAGCTGTTGGGCCTCCTTAACTGACCTCACACACCATTGCATTTTAATAGGACTTATCTCGCCCCACACCTGGATTCAATTATTGTCATCTTCCACACAGCTTGGATGCCATATCTGCAGCAGGAAGATGTTTATTTTCATCTAGACATCTGAACTCTTTACTTGAGGAGGGCCCAACAGGCCTGTGATTAGAGAGGTCATTGATAATGGCTAAGGTACCATGAATTGTCACTCTATATCTCTCTGTTTTGAGTTTGAGTATACTGTGCACAGTATATACTGGAATGAGATTGTTATCTAAAGTGTTTGAGGGCCGAGTACAAGTATAGTGTTACAGTATATGGTTTGCATTTACAAAACTTCACATAATCTTCGCCCCTTTTAGCGCATGCAAAGCAATAAATCTTTTGCACATTGGAAATGAACATAATTGAGTTGAAACGGAGAGTTGAAAGCCCCTTGACAACTGAGTTAACTTTACAGTCGGTTGAGGCTGTAGGCCATTTTGATCATTAATATGTTCTCTCGGGCTCATTTTATAGTTGTACACTCAACACCTTTGTATCCTGGAAATGAACCTGTTTGGCTGTTTGTGAAAGTCAGGGTCAAACTGTTAGTAGTTCTCGAGTGTACATGTAATTTATTTCCTAATTAACAGCAGGCTGATATTTACTCGCCAGCCCTGCCTGGTTCCTCCACGGACCACAGTCACCCTCATTTGGGTTTGGATTAGTTCAGCTCGAGAAGCTTCCCCCATGGATCTGTAGGGACTCACAAGTGCCCATTTTGGAGATAAACAGGTTTGAAGCTATTTTCAGAGGGTGAAGTTTCTTCCTAATACCAGCTCCAATTAAAACAGTGCTCTTTAATGTCCTCCTACTCACTGCTATAATGACAAATCACTAAGTAACATCTAAAGCTCGCAGGCAAAGTGGGGAAATACCCTTTCTCTAACAGTTTTTTAAGTTCACTGAGTCAGAAATATACTTTCACACTAGGATGATCTATGGTCATTGGTCCAGTAAATTCAGAAATGTGTCAGCATTTAATCCTAGCTACAGTATAAGAATCATGCAATGGTTTGGGTCTATGAAGGGTAATCTCCACTGAAATTTAATTCCCACTTATAAGATTCCTCTCTGAAGTTGAAAAGATTACAGTGTACTAATTGTAAAATCTACATGCAGCAAAATATTAAAAGGTTATTAGAGTTTGTGCAGCGTGGACACTGTAAAAAAAAATGATTACATAGCAGTTAAATTATTTTCTGAAAATCACTCAAATTCAAATAAATCCTATACAAGATCCCATACAAATACATAAGCCACACTGCCTGCCACATTTACGAAGGGATTTGCCTTCCTCTTTCACCAGCAGCACCCTTTCTGTCCTATATTAGTTTGTCACATGCAATGATCAGCAAGGATTCTCAAGTTAAAATTGTACATGGTTATTGCACTTCAAGATACAAAGACTACCACATCACTACCACACCCAACAACAACAACAAAGTAAATTTTCTGAGTGGAGAAAAGGAGATACTGGGGAACGGAGCAATGTATGAAGTGAAGTCTTGTTGGATGAAGCGCTAACATGGAATGTGCAGAAGACAACAGGAAATTGTGTCATACCTTCTTTCATACCTTCTAATCTACTACCTCCTCTTTAGGTTACCTACCGCAGGATATGTTTAGTCTACTGGTGGGATCCGTTTTGCTAAGGGATGCTTGTTTTGGCAAAGGCCTTGGTCTTGCACATTCTAAGTAGGTGTGGGAGGACGTTTGGCTGAATCACAGTTGGCAATGTGACATGCTAATTAAAAAAAAAGTTAAGAAGCATGACTGAAAAACGTCTTCTGTTCCATAGGCAGCATGTCTCACCCCACTGCACCCAGAGTGTGTCTCTTAAATATGCCTCCCCTTGGAGGAGAGAGTTTCCCAGTTTGTAGAAAAAGGGCTCAATGTCTGCTGCAGACAACAAGGACCCCTTTTTTTCTTCTCTCTGATCTTGAAGGGGAAGTATGAGTTCAATGGAAAGCAATGACCAATTATGAAGTGTTTGGGGCTTGGGGTGGCTTTTGGCATTTCAGTTACTGTAGGTTTGGTGTTATGTCAAGCATTAAGAGACGTCAGCGAAAACACCACCATTAATGTGGAATGCCACAAATCAGAACTCTAAAAGTTCTCAAAAATGAATTCTTTTCATACAGAAAATCTTACTAAAGCCAATTAAATAAATGTCCATCACCAAATGAATACAAGCTAGCATGTCATTTAGAAGGAATAAATGAATACTATTATTTATTGCCAAACCCTTCAAGTAAGTCTACGACTCATGAATATCTTCAATTTAATTGTGCTTGTTGGTTTTGCAGAATTGCTGTCTGTTTTATTTTCATTGTCAGGAGGGAGTTCATATCCATCAACAACAGACTGACCAAGAATAACTTTTACTTCCATGACTTGGATCTCAACTCAAGACCTAGAAATGAAAAGAAAATATTATTTATTGTTATTGATATTACTATTAACACAGACACACACACACACACTCTCTCTCTCTCTCTCTCTCTCTCTCTCACACACACACACACTACTCACAGGGGGCTAACTTTCAAGATTTGCCTCTGCGGCTATGTAGTTTATACATACATTCTCTTATCTCAACTTACCTATCAGCAGATCTATTGGCGTTGTTGTGTGCGCATTCTCCTTCTGGTTGTAGAGCTGACTCTGCGACTCTGGGCCCTGCCCTGCTGCTCTGAAGGATAGGCCACCACCTGGGTGGATGTTCTCTGCGCCTGCAGACCCTCTGACTCTCTCATGTCCCTGGCCATTTGAGACAGTGTCTGGCCCGGGTTGGTCTGGAGACGCTGGAAAAGGCTTTCCCTGCTAATTTTCCTCTCTGGGCAGCTGAAGGTCAGGGCCACTCCAGAGTCTGACTTCATCTCCCTAGAGAAACCATCTGAGGTGCCATCAAAACAGCGCCCAATTGCAATCTCCTTGGCGACCCTGGGATTCTGGTCTGTGACTGTGTAGATGCCGTAGTTGTGTCCCAGAGGATCGACAGGGGCTAACATGCTAAATGCATGGGACTCATTGTTTTGAACGACTGGTGGATGTTTGGTAAGATATTCTTGTAGAAGGCTGTTGGTGGTGATCCTACGACAGTTCCCCTGTGGAAGGACTGATATGAGCGATCTGTCCACCTGAGCTTGATCAAACAACATGCCGCTGCATTTGAACTCTAGACAGGCTGCTGAGGTGTTGGCCTCTCTCATGTCCCGGGTGCTGCGTATATCTCTAATGCCATAAAGTTTGCCTTTGGTCTCACGGTGTGTTCCTCCCATGTTCTTTGACCTGACCATCACTTCCTTCTGCCCATGGATCTTTACCTTGATGAAGCAGGCCCTGAACTCCTGAGGGTTAGGCCACCAGGAGAGGTAGTCTCCTGTCCAAGTCGTCAAATCATTCTCCTGGAAGGGAACAACATTATATTCATACTTGTCCTTTTCCACTCTGAAGAATCTGAAATGATTCGCATCAACAGGGGCATTTTCACAGGCTATTAAACTCTTATATGGATATATCGGCCCATTGGTCTCGTCAACATTATTTGGGTTAGGCTTTGCCAAGTTGATTCTGAAGGCTGTTTTCTTCAGGGCTGGATCCCCATGGTCTGAGCGCTGGTAGTCTATTTTATCCAAATATGGCTGAGACACTCCAATGATGTTTGGATTCATCTTAGGGGAGGAGGGAGCGGCCTCCAGTTCCTCCCCACCCATGATTGCTGTGACATAGGCTGTGTAGGCATCAGGCCTCTGTGCATCACAGAAAGCTGGTAAACAGGCCCCATTGGATCCAGTTATGACACTGTCAAAGCGCCCCCATGCCCTGGGATTAGAGGAGTAGCCAGGCTTGGGTTCCAGGTTTATCAAGGTGATCACAACGCCTTCCAGTTGTTCAGTAGGAAGGAACTTGTCACTCATGTAGGCCCGGACTTTGACATAGCAGCGTCGGTTTTCAGGCACATCCAGATTGAAAAGCCTACGTTCTCTGATCTCCATGTTGCCTATGAGGAATGTGCGCTCCTCTCGTTTGCTCCTTCCATGGCCACCAGTAGTTGTCTGGGTGTAGCTAAAGTCACTCTCCTCCTCCCAGACCCCTGTGTCTGGATTTAAGGACCACAGTTTCATTTTGGGGATGTGCTCTTGCATTTTAACATGCTGCGTGTCAAGAAGGACTTGGACTGCTCCAGCTCCAAGGACATCCTGGTTAGTCTCATCTCTGAAGTCAACAGAGAACATGCCATAGGTCCTCAGAGGGAGCATATCACCCGCCTCATCCACAAAGTTGAGGTCACCAGGGGCTGCAGCGGCTGTGGTGATATTTCTAGGGTCGATGAATGTAACGCTGGCTTTCACAGTTCCTTCATAGACCTCTCCATTTTCCTTATGGAAGGAATTGGGAGGAATAACTATCTGACCTATGGGGTCCTCCCCTTTAATTTCCCCTAAGTCAATAGTGTTGGTCTCCCCTGCGTTGATATCAATTGGTGTCTGCTTGCGCATCACTTTCACATCATGGTAGATGGATCCACCCTTTTTGTCAAATATGAACACTTTAGGAGTATCAATGAACTTCTGTGTAGGGTCAACAAAATTTACCACTAATCTCTTTGTGTCTGAGGTAATGTGTAATGTGAAACCTCCTTGGTATCCAGTGGTGCCCATTCTTTCTTTACCAATGTAGATGTGCCCAAAACGCAGAGGCTCATTATTGTCTGCTGTGACCACTCTGCCACGAACCAGCAGAGTAGGCTCCACACACTTCTTACAGCTGCACTGTGTCACAGCCCGGATAGGCAGGTTGTAGCTCCCACAGTCAATGGTCCGGCTTTCCATACTTTGGACCCCACAGCAGAACCCAGCTCCATCCCTGCAGCGCATATCAAAGTCCAGGGAGCCAGGACATTTGTTGTGCGGGCAGCGGCCAGCATTGTAGTACATGGAGTCAGTCCCAGGTTGAACGCAATCCATCGGCAGTCTGATGAGGTGGGTCTCAGGGGTGGAATGGCATGCTGGTGTTCCTTTTGCTGTGGATTACAAGATTCATTTTAAGTAAGTGTTAACTTTTATAATTTATAAGAGAAGTTTAAATGTGCTGGGTCATTTGATACGCATACAATATACTATGTTGCTTTATGCCTATATAAAAAATATAAGTGAATAACTCAATGTCAACTCCCATTGTGACACTTTTTGCTTTAGTTGTACAAAATAATACAAATATGCTATTTTGTGCATACATTGATTTGAAAAGTCCAACTTCAGACATTGTTCCTGAAAACCAATTACATTTTGAATATAAAAACATCACATAAAATTTTGTTTCTCTGCTCTTTTCCCTGTCTTTCACTTTCTCGGTTGCATGCACACATACACACACACACACACACATACAATGTCTGCGTGGCCTGAGAATACCTATGATTGTCCAAGTTGGACTGTGAAATGATGCAATTAGACATGAAGTTGAAGATTTATTTACTAATGATCCAGAACTGGGAAGAAAGAATTATTGTTCATCCAGACATTGGCAAAATAATTCATGTGCATGATATCATGGTTGAGTTTACAGTCCAGTATTCTTGTTAAACTCCCCATCTCCCAAATAAGTTGATAATTGCAGACAGATGGAGCCGTCTGATTTGCAAGAAATATCATTATTGCACAGCATGCCTTTACCAAGAACACCTTGAATTTCCTTTGTGAATAAAACATTTAGCTTCAAGTCACCTGAATGAACAGGAGTTAACAAGCTTTCATGGGAAATCTAACTAAACTGAATACTTGAGTATAATGTAAAAGTGTGAAAAGAAATCACACTGGGCCCAAGGAGCAAGGCAAGTTTGTCATCCTGCTCTGGGGCCCAGGCTGTGTACTATTCATACTATTGTACTATTCATAGGGGGAGATATCTCATGCTATAATGACCTACACTATATGGCCAAAAGTCAGTGGACACCCCTACTAATTATTGAGTTCAGGTGTTTTAGCCACACCCATTGCTAACAGGTGCATAATATCCAGCACATAGCCATGAAATCTCCATAGACAAACATTTAGAATGGGTCGTAAAGAGCTCAGAGACTTTAAATGTGGCACTGTCATAGGATGCCACCTTTGCCACAAGTCAGTTTGTGAAATTTCTGCCCTACTAGATGTGCCCCGGTCAACTGTAAGTGCTATTATTGTGAAGTGGAAGCGCCTAGGAGCAACAACAGCTCAGCCACGAAGTGGTAGACCAT
Source organism: Monocentris japonica (assembly GCA_900323365.1). NCBI lineage: Eukaryota > Metazoa > Chordata > Actinopteri > Trachichthyiformes > Monocentridae > Monocentris > Monocentris japonica. Next base: position 17,099 of record OOFE01027662.1, on the reverse strand, counting down.
GCAATCTCACAGAGCGGGGCCAACGAGTGCTGAAGCGCGTAGCGCGTAAAAATCACCAATCATCTGTTGCAGCACTCACTACAGAGTTCCAAACTGCCTCTGGAAGCAACATCAGCACAAGAACTGTGGGTCGGGAGCTTCATGAAATGGGTTTCCATGGCCGAGCAGCTGCACAACAGTTTGGGGAATGCCCTTTGCTGTTCCAGCATGACTGTGCCCCTGTGCACAAAGCGAGGTCCATAAAGACATGGTTAGACGAGTTTGGTGTGGAG
>OOFE01027662.1:3988-16807 GCA_900323365.1 Monocentris japonica | reverse complement strand
CCTGTAAGAAGTAACTTTTTTTTTTAAATTACATGTGCTCCTAGTCACTGAAGTCACTTAAGTGACTGTTATCCTGTGTCTGAGTCGTGCTCTTGAGTCCAGCCTTGTGTTTCCAGTCATAACAGATTGGCCTGCACAGAGCCCTGACCTCAACCCCATTGAACACCGTCCAACATCACTGCCTGACCTCACAAATGCTCTTTTGGCTGAATGGAGCACAAATTCCCACAGACACACTCCAAAAGCTTATGGAAAGCCTTCCCAGAAGAGTGGCGGCTGTTATAGCCACAAAGGGGGGTCCAACCTCCATATATGGATGTCCAGCAAGCTCATACAGGTGTGATGGTCAGGTGTCCACTGACTTTTGGCAATATAGTGTAGTACAAAAGCCAAAAGTGTTGGAGGTCATGATGAGAAAGTGTTGCAGTTTAGAACACCGCCCCACTTTATTTATGTCCAATAAAGTCAGCATAAATCTTTCTCTCTTTCCTTTAATCCATGTTAGCAGTAAATCACCACAGCCCAGTGTTTGAGCTTTACAGTTATGACCCATTACTTCTGATGGAAAGTAGGCAGTATATCATTTTCCCTTCTGCCTCATGGTATCAGGCGAGGTAAATAATCGTATTATTTCACTGCATAGAGACGTCTGTGATTTGGAATGAGGTTGTGGTAAGGGAGAGAGATGCTGTAAAATTAACTTCTGCTCTCACCTCTCAACTTTCAACTCCAGGGAATCAAAAGTTGAAAAAAACAAAAAACAACAACAATGCCCAAAAAAATAACAATAATATTATTCTGCTGTATGCCCAATTGGGCACTTGTTAAGTACAGCTTACTGGATAGTCTTTCTTTAAAGGTGCTACGTGTCACATTTTAACATCAATAATTCATTGCCACATTAATTTTGAGATATTAGTGTAATGCCCCAACCCCTATCAACGTGTCTACACAACACAACACTAGAACCTAGGGCCCCCTACGATGATACTAAGGATGTATGACCTTATGGAAGAACTAAAACCGTGGGCGCTCTCTGACCAACAGCTCCTTGAATAGTCCACACATGGGCTAGTCTTCATAAGAGGAATTGCACAGCTTTTCCACGACCTTGATACTTGAGTTTGGTTCCAAGCGCACACATCTCAGTGCTATGCTACACAAACTGTACACTAAAGTACTCCTGGCTAACATCATTTTTGCTAACTAGGTTAATAACTGGAGAAGATTAGCACCTACAGTAGCTCCGCGTTCGCTAGCCATAGTAATAAACCGGGCTAAAACTTTGTCAATACCGAATCACACAATCCAACTAAAAGGCAATATTTATATATATACATATCGAGTTTTAGTTGGTAATCCTTTTAACTTTTTTCTTCAAAAGGTGTTCAGACGTACGTCTCTCGCTCTGTTTTGCAGCTGTCTCTGCCCTCCCTAACACTCAACTGAGTGACCAATAAATTATTTTTAATAACACAAAACAATGATAGGTTTTGACTAATCTAACTTGATTAGATTTGGAAAACTTTATTTAAATGAACAAAGTTTTAAGCCAAGCCCTTTCTCACCTGGGCTTCATCAGTATAATTACCATAGAAACAAGACCATCGCTGAGGTGTTGGCAGCATCCACCGGCCTCTACACTGCATTTTGCATTGCGTGGCACCAGGTATGATTTAATGGGAAAACTGCTAGATTGATTTATGGCACAAAACAGGAATAGGGTGCAAGTTAAAGTGTTTATCCTCTTCATTAAAATGAAAGAGAAACCCTTTTTACAGAAGAAGCAACAGGGTTAATGGAACATGTGGTGACACACTAGCACTAACAAAACCACTGGCATGAGAAAATTAAAGACTAAGAGGGGAATCTCAGAAGGGTGTGCTCATCTAATGTGTTTTTCCTTCTTAGCACTCCTTGTGTATGAATGGAGAGCTCTGCTATCAGTACTGAGGCGATGAGAATTAAAGATGTGATTAATCTAAGTGATGATAAATCTCTTGCTCACCTCCAGCTTCAAGTGTTTTTCATGTCTCTCTCATGTTTTTTTTTTATTAGAGAATCAAAAGACAGGAATGAAAAGTGGATCTGGCTATGTTGTCATATGTATGTTACCATTACTCAGCAACACCGACAGGGACATCTGAAACAACAAAACAAAAATGTTTTAAGATTCCTACAACACAGTAAAAGCTTCAGAGGTTTGTTTTAGCATGGTCTGCTGCCTCAACATTTTTCAAGCCATTGACTCTCTCCCTTCCTAGCCTGGCCTCTCCCTTCTCTCATCTCTTTTCTTGAGTCAGAGAGCACTTTAGCAGATGTTCCCCGCCCCATCCTGCTTTGCTTTCCCTGTTGCACCTGCCCTCATGCTTTTGCAGCTGTTTCCCTGGCCTTTCAAATGGCGCCCATAATTGTTTGCAATCCCCTTCTGTAGCGACATTGCTGTTCCGAAGGAAAATAGTTTTGGGGGGCAAGTGTGCAAACAATTACAGAGAATGTCAGACTTAAACAAATAAGTGCTGACAGGTCAGTGCTGCTGACTTTTTTGGGAAGGAGTTGTGTTGTTGCGTGGTGTTGCTGAATGGTTTCAGCAGGGAAAATAAGAACAGTCTGTTCCCAATGGAGTTATCAAGGAAATGTTCCTACCATGCCACTTTCCTTATCAAGATTCACAGCATCAGTTGAAATGGCGTTGAATGGAACAGTTGAATGAAACAAGTATGCCGCTCTGAACACATTTGTTAAGTGCTGTGCTGGTGCAAGCAGGGCATCTAACCAAAGCTGTTTGTCAAGTCAATTTTGTTGGGAAAAATCTCTCAGGGAGATGTGCATTTCTTTGTTGTTGTTTTTTTGGACCAATTACAATGACTGATGACAGTCAAGCTTGGGGCAAGGCTTTCGACAATTGCTTAAGAAGCAATTAGGGTTGCTGTGAAATAAGGGAGAAACACATTGACTATCACCCCAACCAATCAACTTTAGGATTCAGAAAGGCCACAACCGATTTAGTTCAACATGAAATTGATTTTCGAGGAGACTAGGGGTTGAGCGTTGCTATTTAACTTTCCATTGGCATGAACTTCAAAGAACTGAATCCTTACTCAGAATATCTGCTCCACAAATCATTTACAAGTCACAGTCGAAAAATGTAATTTCTAGGAGAGATTCAAGCAGCAAGCGCACCTGCCTTGTATTATGTAATTGAAAAGCACTCAGTATATCACTTGCCTTTTTCCCAGTCACTCTCAATGTCTTTGCAAAGCTGTGGCTGGATGCTCTTCTGAATGCCACCGCTGTCAAGGCCCCCCCAACTGATTTGGTCTGTCTAATTCACACGTCTTTTGTACATCTTACATTTCCCTCTGGACAGTATGTCAAGTCTTTGTATGTCCTTGTACCATGTGTCAATAGGCACTGTGTTACTATGTCAGTCATAAATATTTCTCTGCACCGATGTCACCAAGATGAATTCTTCTAAAAATAAAAACACATCAATTCTGAATTACAGGGGTCAGAATGATAGATCATTTTCTTCCCCAAGCTGTATTAATGCCTTCAGCATGCCAAATCATATCATGCTTTCTTTAAATAAAGTCAGAGTAAACATTTCCGATGGACTGACACTCTCTAATTGAAGTTGTGCAACGTACACCTTTTTTCACCACCCAAACCTTAAACCTTAACACGTCTGGCCTCCCTCTGTAAATGTCACAGCCTTTCCAGACCTGTGAACTTTCCTGTCTCCTAATATCCAAGACAACCAAGTGTTGATGTGCATTCCCCTAGTGTCCCTCCTGGACCAAACACCATGTACAATATAGCGGCGCCGTGATATTACACCCCGATGAAAAATGTTTCGAGCCCTCTGGGCCTCACTGGCATTCTCCCTCACACAAATGGATCCATACACTTTGTGCTGTTTATTTTATTGTGTCCTTTCTCTTTGCCCCTCCCTCACTCTCCATCACCCACTCCCCAATTCTTTCATTCTCTCACTCTCATTTTGTCACTTTTTCTCTCTCTCTCCTTCTCCCCATCAAACACTCAATCTCAACCTCAACCTCAATCTCTCATCCCTCCTTTTTCTCATTCTCTTGTTGTCTCTTGTTCTCTCACTCATTCTCTCTCTCTCTCTCTCTCCTTCTCTCTCATTTGCAGGCCTCTTGTTCACTCATTCTCTCTCTCTCTCCCTTCTCTCTCGTTTGCAGGTCTCTTGTTCACTCACTAGTTTGTTACCTTGTTTGTAGGCTGAAACCCCTGGCTATTTGTGTCAGTGGGAATATGTGACATGTTCATGCGTTGTCCCAAAGGGGGTTCACCTTACCAGCCAGTGAATTAATGAGTCCCCAGAGTGTGTGTGTGTGTGTGTGTGTGTGTGTGTGTGAGTATTTGAGTATTGTCTATGTGTGTGGTGTGTAGCTTTTCTGTGTGTGTGCGGGTGGGGCCGTTGAGCAGAAGTGAATATCTGTACCTGCATGCAGGTACAGTGTGAAAATATGGATAATGGCTAAGGGTGTGTTATACTGCGTGTTGGATGCCCGTGGAATGAACCACAATAACGGCACCATACATGATTCATGTGTCAGGAAATGCAATTCCAGCATGATTATGAAGGCTCTAAAGAGAGTAGAATTAATGGACCGACAGTGTGTCTAATGACCTACTTGCTGTGGAGTATATATAAACCTCAGTATATAGGCATTCCAGGTGTATTCAACTTGGGAGCTGGGGACTAGAGGTTTTGCTGGTATTACATTTACAGTACCCACCAAAACTGCAGAAGTGCTCTTGAGGAAGGCACCAAACAGCAAGCTGCCCTAGGGGCTCTCTGAAGGGGATCCTGCACTCTGACCTCTCTTATTTTTACATACTGTATATGAACGGGAATCTGTGTGTGTGTGTATCTAGGTGGGATGTGAGAGATAAATACCAGGTACCTTGTGTGAATTGGCCAATAATCTGCAACATATCCATGGAAGTGTATGATATCAGAGCAACCTAAATACAAGGTTACTTAAATTAAATTCCCTGCTTTGTCACACTTGTGAATCTCTTCTAGAAGTCTTCCAAAAGATTATTGAGGTAAAATATTGAGGTATTTCAAAAGTACCATTCAAATCCAGTAAACATGTGTTCAAAGACAATGTGAGAGAAAAATGCTATAATTTAAACTGCCCTGTTGGCATAACCCTGCCTGGCAACAATTCAGCCTCAATTTGGCCTCTGTCCATTTTCCACTCCAACTAAATTAGAGAGGGCAATGCGTCAGAAGGTTATCTAATGAAATTGACCACCCAGCAACAAAGAAAGTCCCTTTAATGATTTAGACATGGAGTGAATTCATCAGTAATAGAGAAGTTAGTCTTTGATAAGGAGAGATGTTCCACCACTCATTTAATGGTGAACTCCAACAACTGAAGTTTGATCCATCTGAATAGTTCACTCCTGTCCTCATAGGGGTATGTAATTACTTTGTGATATGTCGTTTGACCCAGCTTTTTTTATGCAGCCACACACACAAATTACTGTTTTGATTTTGTCTCTTATCTTTGCTAAAAAGCCATAATATTAAGTAATGCACTTGAACAATGAATAGGAGTTATCTAATCAACACAAATGATAACGATTACACCCTTTTACAGGGTGATCTTACTTACTTACTCACGGTCATCTTACTTACAGTATGAGGCTGTGCTTTGACTCTTCTCTGGCCATCTCTCTGTCTCTCTCTCTCTCTCTCTCTCTCTCTCCATTTGCCTACAGTGTGTCATCAGCCACAAACCAAACATCCTTGCTAAAAGAGTGACGTTGTGAAGCTAATTAGGGCCCCATTACTTATTTAACGCTAACTTGTTTATGTGAGAGCCGAGGTATAAATTATCCAATCGACGATGTCTTTGGGGTATTTTGTTGAACAGAGCTTTATTAACAGCAAATGGTGAGGGCGATTTAACAGCAGACCAATTATTTTTAGAGTCCCTGCCGTTGCCAGTGCCAGCCAGAAGCAGCCAGCTAGCACCCATTTAGGGAGACAAGGGAACCATAGGACTTAATGGCACTGTTAAAAAGACTCTCCATGGACAGATGTGTGTTTAATTTGGACCACGGGACAGTTTTAACGGAAAATGAGCGCAATTCAGCTAACACAAAACAATATCTTTCTGTCTCTGACACAACAGAACTGGCACAACACACTCTGCCCAGGCTGACCCACTATTCTGAAATCAGTGCCCTGTTTCTTTTGATGTTCCCAGGGATTTGATAGGGCGTTTATAAAGGGTTTATTTTAAGTGGATCCTAGATACATGTCCATTATGATCCAAGATGCCACCACCACTCTTCAAATTCTGAAGGACCTGAGGTCTTTTGTTACAGCAGCATTTCACCACAATGCATTTTGTCAAGTAAAATGATGCCGAATGAACAATATCATTCTCAGTATCTCTGAATTTGTCAATTCACTCAGCAGTTGACCTTGTGAAGAACATAGTTAAGTGCTCTTTAAGTGAGCACCACTCTCAAATGCAGAAGCACTCCATTCTCTGCCTCAGAGAAACACTTTATGATGGTTGGTAATTACAGGTGTCATTAAAGCTGCATTAGTGACACATCTGGGGAGGTAATACCTGTGTTCAGCAGACAGAACATGAATTTCTTTGTTTCACAGGCACAGGATCTGTCATCAGTGTATGAGAAAGTATGAGAACAAAAATGGCAGACATGCTTGATCATTGTATTGTTCTGTATACAAAGATGAAAATGTACGTAATGTTACTACCTGACTTTCAAATACAATGGTTGATTCAGTGACAGAAATGACAAAACTTGATCTTGAGGTTTGTTTTCTGCTGATTGTGTAATCAATTAAACAATTGCTACAAACTATGCATCTGTTCTTATATCTGAAACATTTCTGTTTTTGTATGTACATCAGGAAGTCTCTCCTCTTTTCATCTTCATCTCCTCTCCCCTGGAGTAACCTGGCTTTGTGTTCTCTCTTACTGCCACCTGTTCTGTCAAAACTCTCCTTGTTTTCCATTTCATGTGAAGACATCAGAGGTCCTCCAAACAGCTGGTGTTGCATCTGCCTTGGAGGAGAGTAAATTGCACATGCACAATAATGTAAATGAATCCTTGCAATATTAATAAATGCAGTGGATAAAGATGGTAACAACTGTAATATCATATTGTGTCCCTGAAGATGATGTGTGTGATAAACGTATTGTCATGTAGCCTTGTGTTTTCTCTTGGCCTCTCTTTTTTTTTCACCCTCTTCCATATAGTGTATGTTAATTCATCTCTCTATATCCCTCTCTTGCTGTCTGTCTCTGGTGTCTTCTGGCCAGCTTCATCAATAATAAATTCACTTACTGTAGGTACGATAGCCAAAACACATTAAGCTCAATGACAGCTGGAACACAAGGCACAAGAGGTAGATCAATCAACCATGTAGCACTGCCAAGGTGGCACCATCCCAAGGCTGTGTGCAAATCACAGAACCCCCATTACCACAAAACACAAATCCATCACAAAGCAAAACTAGTGGCTATCCCCAGAACCCCCATGGACAATTAGGAAGACCACTAAGAATGCTTTTAATTGGTTTTTCAACAGATTGAGTTTACGCTATGGTTGTGCTTTGTCCCAGTGCCAGCAGAGTGGCTGGGAGTGTGTGTGTGTAGGAGAGGGAGAGGAAAAGACGAAGGGACTTGTTGAGGTCAGGTCTCTTCACTAACTTAGTGTCCCAACTTAAAGGTGCTTAAATACTTGCAAACATAGCTGTTTTTTCCAAAGTGTGTATGCATGACTTGCAGTTTCCACCTCTGTTGTACCATAAAGTGAACTTTGATTAAAAAGGCATGAGTCAAGTTTTGGCTTGTGCTGTTTTGGCCTGTTGACAATGGGGCATTTGTCTTCATTGGTTTTTGTCCTTCACAATGTCTCCCTTATAAAAGTGATCTAAAATGATACTTTAAGCATCGTGACTCCAGTACAAATGCATAGCCACATATACATTGATTAATTGCTAATTGTGTATCTGGCAGGCAAAACACCACATGAACAAACAAAACTTTGAATTCAAGGATGAAAGTTTAGCAGCAGACATTTTGTTTTACCCAAATGTTAGGTGCTGTTTGGCTTCTGAAAGTGGCTGTTTCTTCTCATAAAATGTAAAGTTATTGAGCACTACTAATTATCTAAAATACTTTAGTGGAAAGGGTTGGATTCCTGCTCCATAAAGTCTTTATAATATGTACCACACACACGCACACAAACATGCACACACATAAACTTACACTTCACAGTAGGATCCATGCACACTGCATCCTCCCCATAGAGAGACTGATGGAGCCGAGATAGAGAAGACATTTCTCTCATAACTGAAAGATTAAACGCAGCATTAAGCCCTGGCTGACTCCTGTGTAAATGAAGCTTAGTCACTGTTGGGTCTGCCAAACTGCTTCTCTCTGAGGTATTATCCAAGGGAGAGAGAGGAGAGAAAGAGATAGAGATTGTTTTCCATTTTAATTCCTACCAAGTTCCGCCCATAACATGCTGACTGTCCCAGCAACAATTGCAACAACTCTTGCCCATTCTCCTTCACTGTCAGTGGCCCAAATCGTAATGAATTTCCTCACAGTGTCCCATATAATTTCCTCACACCACTGTGTTCACTCTAAACAGGGGTCTTCAGTGAGTCATATTGATTCTCCACACAAAGCAAAGAGTCTGTCCGTCTGGTATAAGCTGGAACACCTGCCAGTTGCAACCAAAAAGAAGAGGAAGAAAAAGGAGAGTGGAGTGGAGAGGAGAGGAGAAGAAAAGGTAATGCAGAAAAGCTTAGGAGAGGACAGGTTTATAAAAATGAAACAAGTAACAGATTCAAGATTCAAAAACTTTATTCGTCACATACACATACAGGATGAAAGTGGCAATGCTTACGGGATTGTGCAAAAACAACAACAGTAGCAGCATTTACAAGAAAAAGAAGCAACACTATTTACAATAGAATTAGATATAAATAAGGGAACTGAAAAAATATGAAAACACATGTAGTCGCTACATGTATAGCTGTGTGTGTGTGTGTGTGTGTGCATATGATAGGCAGTGTGTGGAACTGAACTGGTGAGATCTGTGTTCACAGTCCTGATGGCCTGGGGACAGAAAGTCTGTTTCAGTCTCTTTGTTTTGGCTCCGTGACTGCGGAGGCGCTTGCCTGACTGCAGCAGCTGAAACAGTCCCTTGTTGGGGTGGTGAGGATCCTTCATGATCCTACAGGCTCTGGTTCTGCACCTCCTGGTGTATAGGTCCTGCAGGGAGGGGAGTGTAGTTCCAATAGTGCATTCAGCCGAACGCACTACTCTCTGCAGAGCCCTCCTAACCTGAGCGGAGCTGTTGCCGAACCAGGCAGTGATGCTTCCTGTCAGAATGCTCTCTACAGCTCCAGAGTAGAGACAGACAGGAAACACTGCTGCAGTAGTTCCTATAAACTGTCAGACTGGACATAATGGGTATCGTACAAAGGACAGATCAATCAATCATAGCCTAATGCCCTCTGTTGCGTCCAGAACTTTGGTCTAGTCGATTCAAGCTGCACAGACATGGCAGATTATGTTGAAGAGAAAAATAAATGAGCAGACATGACAGAGAGGCGCGCATTCACACACGATGGCGTCTGTTGCCTTTGACATTGTTCTCTTTTTATTGCTAAAAGATTATACAGACACACACACACACACACACACACACAGAGCTTTGGGAGTGATGACACACGGAGCAACCCGACATGACTTTGAGGTGCAGTAACAAGCACCGGAGGGGACATCCATTCCTGTTCCTTGTCAGGTTGCAGGAGGAAGTAGAGGAAGTAGCTAAGACAGTGTGATTGAGCCGCTGTGACACCCTCAAGGTCAGTTTTAATTCTTTCCTGTCGTCGCAGCATTCACAGCGCGTGGCTGCAGAGGAAATCTTTCACGTCTAAATGGATGCCTAACTATGTATGGGATTGGGTGCCTGCAGTGGGCCTGGCTAGGTTGGGTGGAAGAGGGCCTGTCGCTGCCTGAGAGCAGCAGGTAATTGGTGTCCATATGCAAGACTTTGGCAGGAGGCTATGGACTGGGAGAGATGGGAGAGAGGGAGGGTTTGTATCATAGTTATTGGAAACAAACCAGAACAGAGAGATGGTGAGGTGAGAGTGAAAGAGACACAGACAGACAGACGGATATATATATATATATATACAGAGACATATTCATACAAAAACAAAGATGGAAGCAAGTAAACATGTTGGGCCACACAAATGATTCAGGCAGCCCTTGGGCCAATCAACAACATGCATCATCAAAATCAGACTTGTGGTGTCTGAGATATCGCGTACGGGACACCGTGTTTGACCGGACGGACGGACAGAAAGCCCGATCCACAGTCATCCCAAATTACTGTGAAATATCTACATCTGTATTGTCATAGTCTACGCCGAGACACCTTAGATCACCTCAGCACAACGCAGTGAGCAAAGAGGCACAACTTAGTCAAGATCAACTCAATTATGTTGGCCATTGAATGAAGTGGCCATATGTGTGGGTCAGTTCTTTATGAGTTCCTCATAGTGACAGTGCCTGGCAGGGGAGGCTTTATCCGTGAAAACAGATGGGCAGGAAAAGAAGGAGGGAGCCATCAAGCTGAGAAAGCCCTGCTGGGCGTCTCCTTATGGTGGATTGAATTACTGACGTCTGGCAATGTTTAATGTCAGAATGCAGCACATTATCCCTGATTGATCACTTTTATATTGACTACACTGAATTAAATATAACCACACACAGAGAGAGAGAGATTCATACTGAGCAGAGACACATGGTGGAGAGGTGTGAGGACTTTAATACACTGGAGCTGTGCTCTGATATTCTGAATGGAAACTTACAGAGAGCACATTGAAAGTTCTGGGAGCATCCAACTAAGAGTTTATTATTGTGTTGGTATCTTTATATAGTCTAGACATCAAACTCCCTCCTGGTGGAAATATAGGATAATAGAAATGTTAGACATGGATCATTCATGCTTTTGATTGATTTGATTAGGTGTTGGGTACCTTTAACTACTTCTAGGCTTACTGTGCAAAGGAGAGTAACCTAATACATACCATTTGAAAAAGAAAAAGTAGACGTTCTAGTAATCTAAGTAGACTCACTGTCTAAGTGGTGTGTGTCTCTTTTGCTTTCTTTCCTATTTTAGATGTCTATACATCATCAATCATCAAATGAACATCCTGACTGAAACAATGATTTTACATTACAAACAATGAGATATCCACTATTTAAAATGGACAGTGGTCAATTTAGTTGTTGATGGACTTGCAAACTAGACCTTCTGTATCCTAGAGATATTGTATGATAAGCTTAAGGCATTTTTTCTTTTACTTTTGAAAATGGCTAAATAGTGTTTGGGAAATGAACTCCTCCTATGTTGCACGTGATCTTTTTAGAGTTTTGAATCCAGAGTTGTGAAGTGACAACTATATACAACAGTATTGTTATGCTAACTCAAATCAAATTTATTTGTACAGCCCTTAATCACTGTTACAGTCTCTAAGGGCTTCACAGTGCCCAACGTGTGAAATAATAAATGGTTAGTACACGACATCCCCCAGCCTTGCACCCTCAACAGAGGACAGGAGATGCTGAGGGTAGGAGATGCTTTCACATTCCCAAAACGAGGCCTTTATGATTGTGGCTACGTGATTATGATATGACATGACAGGCTATTATTTACACAGCAAGGTGTACACAGCGAGGTAACGTTTTATAAGCTTGAGAATGAAAGGTCTTTCAGGCTGTAACAAACAAATTAACCACCACTAGGCAGTACTTAGTTCACTGGGATATCATTTACTGAAAAATGACTGTACTGTATTATTGTCTCAACTTGTCACATTCTCTAAAAAATAATTCAGTGTGCAAGAGGGAAGCTATATTTCTTCTACTTTATCCTGTAAACCCATGCTTTGCAGAGTTACCAATATTCGTTCGGAGTAACTACAATTATGATTTTGGTTGTTATTAGTACGGCTCAGTGGATATTTCACAGGGAACAGCGACTTCTACTTCCACTCTTGAGCTGATGGTAAACTCTGATGGGTATTTCTGCCCACCACTTTCCCCCAATCACAACTTGGTCCTTGCATTTGTCAGTTCACTCTCAGTGTACCACATGGGTGCAAATGCTAACAATGCATCACTCATGAACACTCGTTTTGTACAACACCTTAAACTGCGATTGATTGACGAATTACAAAGATCCTCTAGATTCTCCTCCAACCTTATTCCCACCTGACAAAGCCTTCAGCCGGATCTTTCGGCTGCACTGCTACAGCACTAAAACAACGTGGGGAAATTGGCCTGGCTGCACAAGACCATGTTACCATTCAGTCAACATTGAGAGCGTATGATATACAGTAGTCAGAGTGTGTGCTACCCTACCGGCAGAAAAGGCGTTTTCTATTCAGACTAAGAAGGCTGCCCACTCCCCAGGGGACAAACAAGAAAGAAATGCTGCTCTGGCGTTTTCGGTACAGTGTTGGAGAATTTAGTGCCCTGTCTTTGAATAATGTGTAGATTTCTGGGTTTTATATCACACCTGTTTCAACTCTCTGTAACACGATGCAGAGATTATAAATCTTCATAAACAATAATTTTGACATCCTTCAGTATCAATTATTTACACTGCATTTGGTGTGTGTGTGTGTGTGTGCTTGAGTGTGTGTCTGTCTGTCTGTCTGTCAGCTGTTACACTGAGTTATTATTATGAAACCTTATAGAAAAT
>OOFE01027661.1:59888-74189 GCA_900323365.1 Monocentris japonica | reverse complement strand
GGGTAAATTGGGACAGTGGGACTTTTATTTGATATTACATCACATAATCTGTGACTGTGTAGTAGATGTCTAAAGGACTATTATTTGTAGTATAAAAATAGGTGTAGCATGTATCAAAGTTTGAGAAATCTAGCAAAAACAACCACTTATTCTGAAACCCAAAAGTGTTACAACCTTCCCCAGTCTCCCCTATAGGACTTGCTGCTTGATAAACTAATTAGTAGCCTACTTTCCTTCATGTCCCAATCAGGTTTTACCTTAAAAACCTTAAAAACTATTTTACAATGTTCAAGCATCACTTACGGCGTTAAAACACATGAATACCCTCTTTGTGACAGGGAATGGGAGCTTACCCACCCTCCCATTTTATTGTTGCTTGATGGCTGGGCTGCCAGTTGTTTACATTTTAATTATATGGACTGAGCCTTTAGCAACAGGCAAGGTAGCAGCACCCCCTATTGTAATTACTTCATCCTATGGGACAGATGTGACCAGTTTCTTCATCGGTCTGAAATTAGCAGGGAAAGAAACTGCTGATTCTGTATGCAGGGTTGTGAAGGCTGCTCAGTCAGCAATCCTGCAGAACAGCTCCCTGGCCAGTGAGACCCCACACCTTTCAAAAGGTCAATGATTATAAAAGTAAGGTGCATGAAGACGCTGCACGCTGGATTCCAGGGACTTTGGGAACATGTTCTTGACAAATGAATACAAACCAAATAGAAATAAGACAACTTTTCTGTCTCTGCAACACTGATAGGACTTTTTTCCCCATAGAGAGAAAGCAGCACGCGACTCAAGTTTCTTTTTTTAAGATGGTAACCTTGGAGAGAGGCCAGAAAGTTAGAGAACGATACAACAGCGTAGTTTGAGCCAAAATTAGAACTCAAGCTTTGTACTCTCATTAGCAGACTGCGCCACAAGGGTGCTGGATAGATTATTTTCCACTGCATTTTTTATTGTTAACCTTTAGTCTAGTCATACTGTGTAAACACAAAGCTACATGTGATGAAAGTACCTTGGTGTGGCCTTGTCATGAATCCCATAATTATACTTCTAGCACTGTCATTTAAAACAAAAAGAGTGAACATTTGTGAATACATCAGATTTTTTAATAGTTCTGTTTCAAATAATGGTCACACATTAAACAAAATCAAGTCAATCAAAAACATTGGATTTTTCAATTAGCAGATTGTTTTTTTTTTACAGCATCTCATATGTATCAGCCATCACCACACACAAAGACACGCACGCAAACAACTACCTCCACTGTCCTCTCTAAAAGGTGTGAGTGTAATTGCATACATCCTGTACGGCTTGAAAAAAGGGGTTCAGTCTACTCAAATAAATCCAATTCATTTTTAGAGCGTAGGTAAATTGGTAAATTTTGTTCTAGCCTTCTTTCTACAGATAGAACATTTGTGCTAGCGATACGTTTAGTATTCAAGAGCAGAACATCAAACAATAACTTCATAGTTCAGATGCATTTTACCTCTAAACCTGGACCTCAGGTGGTTAAGGTACTTGAAAAGCTACAATGAGACAGACGAAGCGCACACAGCAGATACGTCCCCAAACACCCGAGGCTCTCACCTACCTTCCCAGATGTAGGCTAATTGCACTACAAACAAACTAAACAATGGAATGACTGAGCAGAGAATGGAGCTGTGCATACACAACACACTTGTTCCTTCTGTCTAAAACCTCAAGATAAAGACACAAAAACAAAAGACAAATGTCAACAAACAACCCCATGCACACAGCACACACAAAAGACAATCTGCTCAAAGAGACAGCAGAGGATCTGTAACACAAAAAAGACAGATCCCAATTAGATCACAAGCAGGGAGGAAATTGATAACACATACGAAAGGAAGCACCACCATAAAGGACAAAGACAATGATTGGTTTCTAAGTACTTTAGCGTCTCTTCCTAGGCCAATAGGCACATTCCATTTGAAACGGGTGGGGGGCTGACGACAGATGTACAGGGCTTTAAGCCCAAGAAGTGGGAAAACATGAGCCTTGCACTGTCACGTTTTATTTTTAAAGCACTCCAAATAAATATGCTGACAGTGGTGATTCAACTGCTGACTGCAGACACTATAAATAGACTCCAATTTACAAAGATATGAGACTAGATAATTGTGAAAAAAGAATCATGCAGAGAAGAAAGAACAGAAAGAACAGAAATCATACAGTCTTCTTGCCCAAAAGCATAAAGATGATCACATAATGGCTCAGGCAGGAGGAACTGCCGGACCTACAAATCTTCATACAGGAGATGTAGCACAAGCTATTATGTCATACCATTCAGAGACTGAATTAGTGTGAACAACATAAAAACATTGAAAACTCACAAAGTGAGGATGGGGACGGGATAAAGCTAGCCAAGAAAGTGAACCAGATACCTCTGCAGTCTTAGAAAAATGGATAGGCAATGTGTCAATATATTGTTACATGTTACATACAATATATTGTTAAATGTCCTGATGAAACAACTGGATTACAGAATAAGGAGCCTAGTCTCCGGGCCCCGGGAATTTGGTTCCTGCATTTTGTAGAATGGTCTGTGGGTCAGGTGAATGAGGGCAGGAGTCTGGGAGGCTGAGGGCAGCGCCTGGGTAGTTTCCCACGCCTCGCCTCCAGTCTGTGTGGGGTTCAGTTCTTCAGCACTGCCTCGTAGCTCTGCAACACCCACTGGGACACCTCTGGGGCTCTGCATTTCAGAGAGACCTGAGCAAAGACGAGTCAGGCAGGGTTACAACAGTGCATTCCTGGATGGTCAATGTAATTTCACTTTATATTAAAGAGCCAGTAATAACATGAGTCAAATCAGTGTCAGTAGTAGTATAGGCTAGGGCTGGTCTTTCAATAAAATCATATTGTGAAGAAATTATGATATGTTATAGTGACACACAATTCTGTTGCCTAAATGACAAAAAGCAAATGCTAATTAAAATCTCTCAAAATGAGATCTAAAACAAATAGAGGAAAATCAAAAAAAATGTGAGTTTTGCCTATTGAGCCAGTACGCAGTAGGAGCTGCAGTCTTGTATCACGCCACATATTCTTTGTTTGTTTTTTCTTCTTTGTTTCTATTTCTTGCTTTTACTTGTTTTTCTGTTCTTGACTGTTGAAACCCAAAATATGTAACAAATACTAAGAAAATCAATAACGCGATGTCTGGTTAAGGGAGCCACTCGATAAGCCCCTTGGGGTTTCTTTGGTCTTCCTTGCACAGCACTACATGTTTGATCATATTTGCACATATTTTGTATTTTATATCTATCTTGATGTGCTAAATAAAGGAAGAGAAAGTTGCTACTGACTTTCTAATGAACCAAATCTCTGATGTACTACATAATGGAGCATTAATGGGATAACTTGAGGCAACAAGCATTATCATTATTTCTGCAGCTTCACCAGCTCCTTAATAAATAAACTAAATAACCCCACTGTCCTCTTTTCCAGGAAAAATTACATTCATTACATTTCCAGAAGAAAGAATTTACAATGCAAAGATTTTGCATCTATCTTTAATTTCAGTTTATCACCTACTGGCAAAAATAAAAAACAAGAGAAAATATTCTCGCGTTGCCAGCCACTCCACTCACTCCCATCTCCTCCCCTTCTGCTTTTGATGTTATTCCGAGCTGTGAGTAGCTTCAGGATCTGATACAGCCTTGCAAAGGCAGTTTCCTTTTCATCAGTGCTCATATTGCAGGAGCAATTTTCCCAGTGTGTGGAACAGGCTCTTTACAGGAAGCACACAAGACAGCCAGAGCCTTGCGATAATGTATGGCATCATGATAGATAATGTTATGTCATTGAGGGTGGCACTATTATTATTACAATTATCAATTATTCACCAGAGATGTGGCAAGTCTGATTGTTGAGAGGTTCGCATTCATTTTGTCTGGGATGGGCAAAATGAATGTGAACCTCTCAACAATCAGATCACACCAAGGCAATGGAGTGTCCTTGAGCACGGTTTTGGTAGGTACCACAGAGCTGCTCTAGAATAGTGGGAACACTGCACATCTCCTTGAGTGTTGCCTTAGTACACTCAGCGCTCTTTACTAATGCATGCTGCTGCTGGCAACATTTAAGCAGGCGCTCTCCTGTCAGTATGATCCAAGATGTGAGGAAAGGCAGATGTTCTGGCTGCTGTGTAGAGCCAGCTATTAAGACAGCTTTTAAAAATGGATGGGTAGTGTGGCATGAAGGCATTCTGCTTAAGGCTTACTGCTAAATTATCAGTATGACATTGGCGGTAGACAGCTGAGGAAATAAAACTGAAAAGAAGTGCGGATTAAGAGATGAAGAAATAAAAGGAAATTTCATCTTGAATACAGATTAACCCCAGGAACCAGGTTCCTGGCCATTATCCAGCTTCTTTTCCTCACCCCAAGGGAATGAACATATGCCATGATTCCAATATAATAGTATCTGTGTTTCTAATGTCAAGTTGCAAATATGAAAGTTCAAATGCAATGGAGTTATTTTCTTTCCACCAACGTATTCCAGCGAGAAACAGGCTCATGGATGCACATCACGGGGCACACAAGCAAATAAACAGCCTGAGAACATTGCAGGAGCCATTACAAAACTTTGATGTTTTGATTAATGCAGCATAGACTACTTGTTTTCATCTTAAACATATTACTGCAACACAGCATTGTCCTAGCACCCTTGCCAATAATGCAAGCTGTAAAGTTAAACTTGAAAATGATTGACAATGTCACAACATCAGCCACAAGCACCAAATGAAATGGTTAACTTTTGACTCGCTGTCATCGAGATTTTTCATGCAAATACAGTAGTGATTGAAAAGAGAAGGGGAAAGGGGAGAAAGTTGCCAAATGTGTGATTGAGTGTGAGCAATCTAAAAGATAATTAAGGATAAGCTCATCACAACTTTTGATACTTACACACAACCTAGATCACTGGGCAAAAGTTTTGTTTTCCAAGTCTAAAACAGGTCTCCTTTAAGACTCATGAATTAGTCCTTGACCTACAATCATTTAGCACGTCAATTAAATGTGTGAACCAAAAATAGTCACTTCTGGGAAACATAGTAACTCTACTCCACAAGTGTAGCTGGAGGATGGACACATATATAGGGTGTTGTAGGGTGGCAAGGTGTTGAAGGGTGTCCATTTCTGTGCTGAAACTATCACTTTTACTCAAGCCCTTGCAATTACCAGCTCAGGAGGCAGGGAGAGAGAATGAGCAAACACCATTGGTCACATCGTTGCCATGGGGACAGGGATGGGAGATGAGGGCACAATGCTCTACGTAAAAAAGGTAGTGATACAAGTAGTGAGGCATCATGGGAGAGCTGTAGCCAACTAAGTGGTGTGATATTAGAGAATTAGGCTAAGCCGTGTGCTATCCTCAAAAAGTATAGGTCAGCAGCAGCAAATACCACACAAGCTTGTATACGTCTCTGAAAACGTTCTGGTCTGCTCTAAAACCACAGAGAAATCTAGTCTTCATAAGCTCAGCAGAACCCAGAAAACATGAGGTGGCAGGGCTTTACTTTTTCATCTCTAAAAATAGCTGCTGACAAAAGGCTTTGGCAGCTTGGCTTTCATGTGTTGTGCCAAGAGAGCACTGGGACCATGCAGCAGCTAGCAGCAGAGAGAGACAGGCACCAGAATGAATGCTGCACATGCAACGTGGTTAGTTGAAGACTTTCTAGTCTTCAGGAAGTATTTTATGATGGCAACCTTCTGTAAAAAAGCAACAGTCATTCCAGGCCCGCTGAGAAAACATCTGGCTTTAGAAATTGAATTCACAACACGAAACCAGAAGGAGACGTGAAGAAAAAGAAGGAGCAAGAAACAGCTGAAAGTGGAAGAATAAAAACACTGACAATAGCACCAAACTCAAGATCCTGAATAAAATGAGATTGCACCACAAATGGACACAGAGGGGGAAATTAAACACAACAAAACAAGGACAAGAAAATTAAAAACACTCACACAAGAAAACAATTACAGACCAAAGAACACACTGCAACAAAATCATTCAATCATTCATGCCAGTCAAATCCAAATAAACTCATACAATTTCAATGAACTATTGCTTCAGACTATTGACTGATTTTTCAAGTTGTCTGATGACATGCTAAAAAGAGGAACATGAAGTTTAAAATTCTGAATATACAAATTTACTGAGTAAGAGAGGAGTGAATGAAATAAATGGACCAGTCCAGACAGGAGGGGAAAAAATTAAATGCCACCTTATGAATAAAAACATGATCTGTAAGCAGGCTGAGTAATGAGCTGCGAGGAGAGTCACACCAAGGTCACAGTTCTGGACTAGTCATGCAGAATTTCTAAGGCAAACACAATCCATTGTGGTGTGTGTGTGTGTGTGTGTGTGTGTGTGTGTGTGTGTGTGTGTGTGTGATGTTGCATGTCGCACACTGACATGCAACATCACAAGGGAGAACACACAGAAGTGTGTGCACAACCACACGAGTCACCAGTAGTAGAGCCACACTCCAATCAACAATCAATCAACCACTCTCTCCCCCTCAGCAACTCCCACCACTCATCGTCACACGTCAGTGGTGGTCATGTTTGTTCTCGTTCAGATAAACCACTCGTATGATGTCATTTGTCTCTATGCAACCATTGGATTAAAGCTCACCGTGTAGTTTGGGTTTCCTGCCTGTACCCTCAGCTCAGCCAGTATCCATATGCCATTGGTGAGTTTCATAGACTGGTACAGCATGTCCTGGCCCTCCACGGTACGCTTGGCTATGGTGAAGACGTTGCTGCCCTGCAGTTTGTTGGAGGCTGCATCTATGGAGGGAACGCATTCAACAATTCACACAATACCCTGTACAACATACCGTTTGAATTTTTACCGCCTCTCCGGAGTCTGACAAAGTTTTCTATGAAGTGCTTTGAATAAATACTATTATTCTTCAACATGACTCACTGACTCCTGTCAAGGTCTATAAACTGCCACTGAATGTACCAGATAAATGATTCACTAAATTCAGTGGTAGTCACTCCATCCAGGCTGTCTGGGTAGCAAAGAGATAGACGCTAATTTGGAATTAACTTCCCTCCTCAGCCTCTATCTCGTTGCCATGCACCAGTAGGATCTAAAACGCTCTCTCTTTGTTCATGAAGAAGAAATTCAATCTGTTGGGGGAAATCTCCATTAAGCTGTCATTAGGAATTCTCCTCCAGTTCAGCTGCTCTCACACTTGTGTAAAACCAAATTATCACACGTAAATAGGGACTGCAGATGATGATGAGTTCTCATCAAATACAATTTGTTTCATTAGTTAGGATCAGGCTGTCATATCGCCATGGCTCTGTCAGCCTAGCGCTACCTCTTCGGTTACTGGCTGTCAAACATAGGAAGTTGCCAGCTATGGAGGCACAATATAGAGTGCTCTAGCTTCTCGACTCTGGCTTCAACTTTCTCTCCTCTTTCTTCTCACCTGAGTTGAGATGACAGTCTTTTATCTGGAACTGAGCCTCATTGTCATTAGGAATGTCTTTCCACGTGGCAAGGAACACCTGTCTCTCTGTAGATGAAGAAACAGAAATATTAGATGGATTAGAAGACACAGAACACAGTGAGTGGTTTATGAGAAAAATAAAATAGGGTTTCTGTGGTAAGAGTACAGACTGCGGCAGAAACAAAACAAAAAAACACCATGATGAAATGATGGATGAATAGTTTGTTGCTAGGCTGGACATAAGGCTTCCTGCTGTGAGGTTTCAGAGCATTAGCTTGCAGCCTCCGGGAGCAGCCCTGCTGCTGGCCCCATCTGGAGTCTCCACCAGGGAGAAATCCCCACACGTTTCCCCTAATTGAATCAACCCAAGCAAGGAAAAAAGAGAGACGGGGACAAACTGGCCAAATATGCCATTGCTGTGCATTCTAAAAGCAAGTGCGCAACCCTGGCTGCGCATGAGTGCAGGCAGCCAGACGCTGACACAAATACATGTTGTACACATCAGACAGTCACACTAATGTGCTTGAGTGTGCAAAGACTGAGGTAAGTAACAAGTGCTGATGTCAGTGGGGTTTGAGGCTTTTGAATGGAGAGAAGGGGCCAAGACACACTCACCCATCTTCCCATCCTCTACAAACAACATGCTGATGGGGTACTGGCAGCTGAAGTAGAATACGTCGATGTTGTTCTTAACAGCCACCTGTGAGAGTGATTATGTCCAAGGAGGGGACGGGACAGGAAAAGAAACAAAAAGCAATACATAGGTAATTACTTTTCAAGTGCCCTTTAAGGAGGAGTGCTGCCAGTGTATGTGTGGTGTTTACTGAACAAAGAGGTTATGGTCCTTTAGGAATGACACACACTCTCTGCAATGCTCTGTCCTAAAAAACCTACAAATATTTTTTCGAGCACTTATCTATAAGTAGAGTTTACAAAGTGGTTTACAAAACAATAGTAAAATATAAGGATAAAAATAGGAGACACATTCAAAAGAATAGTTACAAATAAAATCAAAAACATTACATAAAAGCAAGTCTATAAAAGTGGATCCCAAAAAGCGGTTTAAAAAAGGATTGCGCATTTGTTGGTCGTTCTATAGTCCTGGGGCCCTGACGGCATTGAAACACAAGAACAACTAAGCACCTGGAGCAGAAACGAGCAGCAGGCTGTGATATTGAGCAAGCTACTCATCAGAGGAGTGGGACAACTGAGAGAAGGACAATGAGTTCAGCCAGAGGACAGCAAGAGAATGAGTCTGGAATACTTTATGAAGGCGTCTTAGTCCTGAGTCCAGTGCAGGACTGTCAGTAATGCAGGGAATAGTAAATCCTTTACATTCTAAATTTCAGTAAATTGAAGGACTGGGACGCTATTAGTAAGAGGAAGCTAAAGTAATAATTAGTATCTGTGTGGACCAGAGTTGACCAAGAAAAGTAGGCCGGACAACAAATCTAAGATAGAAGATAGTACAAATTTGTTATAATATTACACATCTTACATTGTTCTTGACAAGATTAGTTGACATATTGGACCATTTTTTTGAATTTGTTCACTACTAAATAGCCATTTGTGCGTATTCCATCACTACCATAGGTTTCCAGGGTATCTGAAAACCCACAAACCTCCCCATGTGTGATTGCATTTTAAACTGAGAGGTCACTGCATCCTTAGAGGAGAGGCAGCTCTACTATGGCAAAACAGCCTAGGAAACTGACATCCCAAGTTACTATGGCATTTCCATTAAATGTGCTGACATTGACTGGGTTTTCGTGATATGAAGTGGCAGTGTTCAATCAAAATGGGTCGTAGTACCCTTCAAAGAAGGGCCCACAGGCAGTAGAGTGAAAGGGTTAGCAGGGTTACTAAGACCAGGAGAAACAAAGCAGACATGTGGTGTGTGACCACTAATGACTGTCCCCACCTCTATCATCCCCCTAAGCACTCTTATCTCCTCTCTCCAGCTGCACAGGGCTTCTGCCCAGTCAACAGAACCACCCTGATCAAAAAGAAGCCAGCCTCTTCGGCTCTTTTCATGTGGAACTAATCACAACTGTTCTGAAGGCAGTCTTACTTTATTTCCGTTTTATTTGCAGCTCAGGAATTCAACAGCATGGCAACTGAATTTCTTATGAGAAAACACAAACGAGGAAAGGAAACTTACTATGGCATTGCTCAATAATCATTAAAAGGCACATGACAAGGACAAAACCTAATGTCCCATGAGAAAGTCATCACATCCGATGCATTTCAATCATACCCCATTCTTTGAGGTTTTATCTCTGTTGTCACTTTGGATATAAAAAGATAAATGACTAAGATTGAAATACAATTTAGATCACATTCAATAATGCAATCTTTTTTCATACTTCATCAAAACACTCTCAACCTGCAGTGACTTAAAGATGTCAACCTAGAAACATCAGACTCAACATCAGCCAGTTCTGATAGCTCTTAATGTAGCTCTGAGAATTCAGATGCTGCAGACAGTCCAAACTAAATGATTCAAAGGCAGTATAAAGCACAT
This sequence comes from Monocentris japonica, assembly GCA_900323365.1. NCBI lineage: Eukaryota > Metazoa > Chordata > Actinopteri > Trachichthyiformes > Monocentridae > Monocentris > Monocentris japonica. The sequence continues at coordinate 64,176 of OOFE01027661.1, read as the reverse complement.
AGATGGCTAAATAACTACAGGTGAACAGGTTTGTGGTATTAAACCAGGCTCAAACCATCTCTCAGCTCTTCTAGCCTCATGGTAATTCTATCATTGTCCATCCGGAGTATGAAAAGTGTACATAAAGTATTAAAACAGTATTAAAACATCTGTTACTGGCCCAAAATATTTTACTGTCTTTTATGAGTTTATTCTAACAACAATAACATTGCCAACACCTAAACTTGCACAGTCACACAAAATTAAAGCAAAACACAATATTGCGAGGACGTTACCTGCAGGTTAGTGAGGGGCTCCATCTTCATGACAGGTCCCACAGTGTTGAGGGGGAGGCTGACTTCAATAGTCTGGTTTGGGCTGAGGGGAGTGAGAACCTGGAGTGGACCAGCCGGGGCTAGACCAAAGCTACAGATAAACACAGAGAAAAAAAAAAAGACAAAGTCACAAAGATAACAAGAATCTGATGCATGGTGCTCATGATTTACACAAATTCATTTTAGTATTCATCAAAGTGCTCTGACCTGTTTCTGTTGAATTGGATGGCAAAGTCAGTCATGACACTCATAGCTTTATTAGTGAGGGTCATCTCCATTTGGATGACCCCAGCACGACGGGCAAAAGTGCCGGAGATCTCCAGACCCTTGGCCTTCATGGCCTGTAGCCACACCTGAACACACATCCAGTAAGTCTATACTTTTATCATCTGCAAATACAGTTTTCTTTCGTATTCTGACCCACCACTGCAGCTAGATCACTATGTTCTGTAACAGCGCATGAAGACTCACTATTTTAGAAGGGATGTAGGCTCCCATTGGCATGCCAACTCCTCCTCCAAGGTCAAACAGGTCGCTCAGGCCTCCACCCACAGGGGCGTTGAAAGAGGTTGGCATCACAGCTGAAGGAGCCCCAAAACCAGCCCCCATCTGTGGACCACAAAGAAACATGTTGCCCTAAAAACATTCAAAGTCATTCTGTATTGAGTAATCAAACAAGATTACTTACAGCAGGACTTCCTCCGATGTCTCCGCCAAGCTGGTGGAGAGAAAAAGCGGAAATAAAAAAAAAATCAGGTTATACTGTATATTAGTGCAATAAATATTCTGGGAGGTTTGAGGAGGATGGATGGAGGAGAGTAGGGTTGTAAGTACAGCTACAGGCTTAGAGTGTGGAAGGGTAACAGCTAGCAGAAGGGGATATCAGTACAGGCCTTACAATACTATAAGTTTAGTTTTCATTTTATACTATTGAGCTTTCACTGTTTTCACAATTCCAGCTGAGCGGCTATTGAAATCCAATAGGGTTTGTTCAAATGCTACTCGTAAACAGTCAGTGAAAGCAATTACCAAGTGAGTAACTACAGAGATGATGATAATCAGGTTAAAGTAAACAAAAGTGATGCTATAAATGACCAAGCTAAACCACAAAGACACAATTGTGACCAAATAAAAAAAACAGGGGCAATATTTCCTACAATATCAGAGGAGCGTGGGAACTAAAACAGTTTAATATGAACTGCAAGTCTGGTGAACTACAAAAAACAACAGTGACTGCTGGGGAAGATTATTCATAGGTCACAGCAGTGCACAGGGGACGAGAGGGAATTCTAGGCTGGCGCTGGCCTTTACTCGTCCACCGTCCCCTGGACCAACCTCAGTGGGGCTGTAATCTGGGGGCGATGGGGACTGATGTGGGAGCTGAGGTGACTGAGGAGTGTCCATCCGCAGAGCAATGTGTGGCTGATGGAAAAATGAAACGCATCGCAGAGCCCAGTGATAAGAAAAGAGATGGGATCGCTTACGGTACATATCAGGATGGTAAGGGATGATATGGAAAATGTAAGACAGATGCATGTGAACAAGAGTAAAATGGCAGTTAATCTCTTAGCACTAAAATGATATGACATGATGTGTGATTGCTGTGCCATCTCCCTCCATGTAGTTACCGGTTCAGACTCATCCCCCATCTGCAGGTGTAGCATTGAACAAAAAGAGGAAAATACACAAGGGTCAAAAGAAAAAGAGAAAGCTGGAATAAGCACAAATAAAAATGTAAAAAAAAAAAAAAAAAAAAAACATACACTATTGTAACTAACTCCCACTGGCATTTAGCCCATTACAGCAACTTGCTGAGCAATGGAGAACTTGTTAGAGATGTGTCAAAACAGTCTTTTAGAGTCTGACAGCTTCAGTAGTGAGGGTACAGAGGAACACCTACTAGGCTGTCCAGTCCTCCTCCAAGAAGGTCCATGGCCCCCATCTGCATGCCAGAGGAGGGTGGTGGTGGTCCAGTTGTGGTGGGGGGCGTCAGGTCCAGATTGAGCAGATCTCCCAGGAGGTCTCCCTGGGATGGGATGACAGCAGGGGGGGCCTCAGAGACTCCAGCAGCAGAACCCGTGTCTGGGCTCTCCGTGCTCTCCCCGCTAGAAGACAGAGCAGAAGAGGTGCAAAAAAACACTTCAATACGATTGCTTTGTGTTATTTATTTCATTGTTGATGTTATTTATTATTGTTTTAAAGACTAGAAATTTCTGGTGCTCTGCTTAGTTGTGATTTTTTTAAAATCTACTGTTACATTACAGTCATTTAGCAGACGCTTTTATCCAAAGAGTCTCATGCTCTACCGCCTGAGCTGTCCAGGCTGGACAGTAACTTTATTCATAATTAAACTGAGAATGTGACTCCAATTAGCTGAGCTAAAAATGAGGCTACAACACCTCTGACCAAAACATCCACAGACAACAATGTTAACGAGATGCAGTGTGTTCCACTTGAAGGCAGGAAGGAAGGAAAACAGCTGCAGAACTAGACTCTGTATGACTCAGAAGACCTCAGGGAAAACATGATAGAGGAGTCAAGAAGCTAGGTCCATTTGAGTAAATAACCCCGTCTGACTGAATAAGTGAGGTGTTTTTAGAAAACATCAGAGCAGGATTTGTGTGACTCACGATCCAGCACGGGCAGGGAGTCTCTTATGCTGCACCCCGCGGCTGCCCTCAACAAAGGCACTGGGCGGCTTGTGGTAGACAGAGGCCAAGGTACCAATGTGGCAGATGAGCTCCTCCAGCAGGGTGGGCTCAATCAGATCTGTCTCCTCAGAGATCAGTGGCTTCTCAGCCAGAACCACCTCCTTGGCAGCCACAGGGTCTGTGGAGAGCAGACGCCAATAGATGTAGCCACGGTCCCTAAGGTCTGGGTTGTCAGAGTCCTGGAGACAGAGATGGAGGAATGAGTGTGAAGGGATTATTATGTTTTGTGCATCATGAATACTTGACGTTAGACTCCTCTTTTCTTGCCCCTGATATGAGAGACGAAGTAGAGATTCAAAAGGTATCAAGAACAGAGTTAAGGACTAAGGAGTAGTGCTAGCGCTTGGGTAAACATTTGACAATGAATTAACCATAAATAAAGCCCATGTGACATGAGAAAACAATGTTTTGCACATGCATCTCAGGCTATTTTTGAGCATGGTAAAGACTGAGACCTGATCCTGTCCATGATGAGCATATTCTACTTGGGGCGATTTTGAGGTCCAATCTGGACAACAGGACATTGTTTCCCCAAAGTAGGCTCATTCACAGCAGTAGACTTTGCCTGTGTGTGTGTGTGTGTGTGTGTGTGTGTGTGTGTGTGTGTGTGTGTGTGTGTGTGTGTGTGTGTGAGTGTGTGACTACTAGGTTCATATGAGGCAAGTGCAACTAAATGTTGCATGTGCATCATCATACTATGGTCTGCTGTACTCTGAACATTTGATTGACAAGTATAACTGTCACACTTATAGTGGGAAATTAACACTGGCCAAATAATGGTACATGTTAGATGTGGCTTGTTTGCCTACTCTACCAGTTACTTTGGCAAGAAACCCAACATCATTTAGAGGTTCTTATCTATTCCTAAATAAATTTCGCTGGTAAAATAAAAACATGTCTGGTGAATTTTGGAACGCAGCAGCCAATGTGCCAGATGGGCAAAAAAAATGTTGGCCACTATGGTCATGGTCACACTGTGATCCCAATGCATTTGAACAGGATTCTCAGTGCATCAGTACATTAACAGTACAGCTATAATAGTGCTAGAATGGCCCAAGTCCATTACTGTGAAACAGTTGATAGTGTCATTGCATCTGTTGTGTAGAGGGAAAGGTGGCTGACATAAAGGCCTCTGGTTCACTTTGTTTGCCAGCAGGCTCATGCTTTAACAAATCAAGGACATCAGTGTCACAACTGACAGACAGCATCAGGAAGTGCACTAAATTATTCCAGGTTTAAACAAGGACGACAGTAAGTACAGGA
>OOFE01027661.1:19476-59075 GCA_900323365.1 Monocentris japonica | reverse complement strand
TGTGTGTGTGTGTGTGTGTGTGTGTGTGTGTGTGTGTGTGTGTGTGTGTGCGCTTGTGCGCATGTGTCTCACCTGTGTGGCCAGGCTTAGCACTTGCTGCACCAGCTCCTGGGTCTCAGTTGGCTTTTTCAGGAACAATTTGACTATGGCTGTCAGTAGCTGCAGCTGCACCTAGAGGACCCAGTGGACACAAAGATCACAACTCCTCATCAACACCACTACTCGTATAGCTAGTGTAAATACAGTTTTCATTTAGCCTTGTGTAGATTGTGTAGAAAGACTGTTCAAGTAGACAAACTTTAAAGGTACTGAAGGTATAATCAAGTCTGAAGAGAATACTCAGGTTTCCATCTAAACAACTTCATGGAGGTATCCTCTGATGAAGGTCATTTACACTGAAAGCTCAACAATAAATATGGCGGGAAATAAAATATTGGCAGAAGAAAACAGATTTGCAGAAGGTTTACATCCTTTTGTTTGGCACTGTGCATTGGAAAACTAATGTAACATTCTGCTGACTAGAAAGAAGCAATTTGCAGTAGCCTAACAACAGCACAAAAGGAAACATCTGTAGTGTAATGCATTTCTACCATTCAAAATCAGCCAATAGAAAATTCTCTCCAAGGCATTAATATTAATCTAAATAAGGCCTAATCTGAGAACAAACTGCGGCATAATACTCTATGGGTTAAAGACTGGCTTCTCTATAAAATGTGCCTCTGAGACGGCTATGGGAATCTAAGAGGCATACTACAGACTTCAATTACTATTGGAGTGTTCTCATTTATGTATTTATGAGCTGTGTACTCCAATTAGCAGCTTGAGTCTCAGAAAAACAAAACATTTTAAATCCTCTTTAATTTAATTCTTTAATTTCTCTGTTTTTCTTGTCAGTTAAATAAGACCAGTTGCTGTCCTTTTGTGCATGGCATGTCAACTCCATTTTCAATGCTGGGTAGCAGCTAACCAATGCCTCTTTTTTACCCCACCAAAGTTAACTACACTAGAAACTACACGACAAATGTACTGCCACTAGCCTTGTAGAGGAACTTCACCTCTTTAGAGGAACACCCACCCCACACACACCAAACAGACCTGTGTGCTTTCATCATGGAAACCTTCCAGGAAGCTCTCCAGCAGCTCGTCAGCATTGTCGATGCGTTCAGCGTACTCTCCCACAATCCAGATCATGGCTGCCCGCGCCTCTGGCTCATCCAGAGAGTCCAGGTTCTCACACAGAGTAGCAATCACACTCTCATACCTGGCGACAGTCACACAAAGCAACATTACCTACACCAAACAAGCATGTATGCCTGAATATTTACCTGACTGAACAATAAAGCATAGTTTGTTACTGCACAAATACGCAAACAATGAGGCCTAAGTGTGGTTAGATAGCTCAGAGGACAACAAGCAATTCCCTGTAAATAATGTATTTCCCACAGAGCAGGCAGCACTTTGACTGGGTAGTGACTCATAACTTAGAGCTTGAGCCATGCCAAGTTGGAAGCCGTGCTAAGCCGCTCCCTTGGAGATTTAGGGGGCACAACAGCCCAGGCCTCCAGTCTGCTGTTGTTGAGTTTTCTGTCTGGCATATGGATCCGATCTGCTGGACCCAGAAAAGGAGGCACACTCTAGCTGTATCGGCCTGCCCTTTGACTAGGTGCGGGGCCAGTGCTGTGTGCTACAGACACGGTGTATAGCTATGTATTTATGTGAGGAAAATTTGCTTTCCCAAAAATGCTTTTGCATTCCTTTTGAGATGAAAGTCAAGCAGAAAACACTTTGTGTCAATGTAATGAGCTTTTGCTCTGCCTGTTTCAAGACCAAGAGAATATAATCAGAGGGTCAGTGAAGCAGAACAGTCAGGGTGCCTGCTTCGGTATAACCGCTACTATACCTCTATTAAACTTCAACAGCAGTACATGGCACTTTTCAAGGCATCTGAAGGTCCACAGTATGTCATATCAAAATATGATGGCTAGCCAATAAATTGAGTGTGTAAACAACTTGAACGGCTCTGCTTTCATACTTTAAGGAGGAAAATTAATACATAATTTAATTTGAATCATGGACCAATAAACAACCCTACAACAAAATCAGCTTCCTCAAATCCTGTTGGCATTACCGCCTAGATTTTGGTGAACTGTAACCACACTGATGCCAAACAGGGAACCTACTTGTTGGGGTACTTGCGGAAAATGTCCTTGATGACCACAATGGCCTCCTGTACCACATAGTTGACCTTGGTCTGGATGAGGTCCAGCAGGGTGCTGACACAGCGCTCCGCTGATTGCTTAGAGACAGAGAGAAAAAAAAACATCTTTCAGGATCACACAGCCCCCTACTGTCCATTATATAAACACTACAACTGTGCTTTGCTAAAGGCATCTTGTCTTTTTCAGTGACTATCTGGTGGAGTCCAAGTGCCAGTTAACACATATCTGATACTAGGATTCACAACATAAAGCCTCTGATGGCAGTATTACATCATCTCTACCCACCTCTACTTTGATGGCACAGCGGCCAATGGCTCGGACCGCTTTACGGACAAAGTCCACATCCACCTCAGTGGCATACTCCTTCAGCTCAGCCAACACCTATAGCAGGACATACAGGTACTCGTGTCACTGAGATGACTAGGAGAAAATTCTAGGGCTTTCCTTGAGAAGGTGCTGAGCTAAAGTCTATAACAGAGTCTGTATGGGTGGGTTACCTGGGCGATGTTGGCTTGAGAAGCTAGGCGAATCATGATGTCCAGTTTTTCCAGCTTGACGTAGATTGGGTCATTGTACTTTACAAAGAAAACCTTCATCTCATGTTTCAGGATCTCTGGGCTAAAAGGCAAATGTTAATTCTTGTTAGTGGAAATTGGCTTAGTCTGTGATACAATAGACAAATAAGCAGAAAGCATCCTACTGAAACATAGCATACAAAAGGCTCTATTTATTAAGGTTTGCTATTATCAACAATTCACAATGTATAACTAGTGGTGTGGAGGTCTTCTGCCCACGTTATTTTACCGTTTCTGTACAATGAGGTTGATGTTTCTGAGTGCCACATATTGCAGCTCGGGCTCAGCAGACAGCAAGGTCACCAGTGGAGGGGCCAGCTTCTTCAGTAAGGTACCATAGTAGTCCAGGTCCTTGGGCAGCATCTCCATGAACTTCATCAGAACTTTAACTGCTGACAGCACCACTGCAGAGTTGGCATGGGAGAGTCGAGGGGTCACCCGCTCACAGATGCTAGACACATGTAGATGATATAGGAATGGAGGAGAGACAGGGAGTTGCAAAATTACATTGGGTTCCCTGAGAATACGTGCCATTTGACATGGAGGAAAAGAAAGTGTGTTTGTGAGGGTGGTGGCCTCTTTAACCTTTGGGACTCGCGATCATCACGGGGTGTGTAGTTGGCCAGGCAGTCTAGAATGAAGATCTGGCCCCACTCTGTGCACTCATTTAGAGCTGTCAGCAGCTTGTTGATGGACTGAGGGTTCAGGTCCAGTAGGTTACTGTTGGGGTGAGACTCTGCTATCTCAGACAAGGCTGCCACTGCATTCGCTACCACCTAAAGGACAAAGATAGGAGTGCAGATAAGTACTGAAAGAAAGGACAACAGGACTTCAGTTGCAAAAGAGAAGTCACGGCAGCAAAACATAGTTGGCATAATGTTGTATATGTGTGTGCCAGCATAGGGCTTATCAGTGAGAGGCAGAACTGTGTAACCCGGGGTCAGAAAGCCTGGCTGGCTGAGCAGTCATACCATGGGATTGGAGTCAGAGATGAGGTCCTTAAGTGTGTCCAGGAAGCCCTGGTCCTCCACCAGCTGGGCATTGATATCGTGGAGCTTAGCTACGCACACAGCTGCAGTCTTCCTCACGTACGGATCTTCGTCCTTCAGGCACTTCCTCAATGGCTCACACAGGTACTCAGTGATCTTGTCCACACGGATGCAGCCCATGGTACGCACAGCCAGGGCACGGATGAGAGGGTTTGGGTCTTCGCAATCCTGGGTGGGTGTTTTAGATGAGTTTGAAACTGAATAATGACACCAAACACTCAACACAAAGAGCCAATGTGACAGTTTTCCCGACTCAAAAGATTTAAAAAAAAAAAAAAATGTTTACTATCATCTCAAAAATTGCTGTAGTGGAGGAGTAAAACAATTCACTGAATATTAGCAGGGACCTTATGATTTGATTGTATTTGACAAATATGGGTCACAATTCAATTTCATCACCCATTTTGATTTATTGGGATCACGCATCTAAGAGACTTACACTTTATTAGTTTCTACCATTCGTTTACAGGGAACAATTGTGAATTCCATAAGAACAAAATAATCAGAAATTTGAGACATCACTGCCATTGTTCCATGATAAAAAGGAAAGAGGATGATTGATAAAATCATTTTCAGACTATAATATCCAAAAAACCTCCTAACATGTTTCTAGTAGATGTACTTAACTTAAACTGATACTTTGAGGTCTGGTAATCACCTCATAGTTGATATTTTTTTTGTTAGTGTCAAGAGCTCAGGGTAAGATGTGAAAGACAAAGAGGGAATGTGGGAGAGTCACTTTAAAAGAGCTCTACCAATTACTGTATTAACCAAAATAGCATGTACGTAAGTTCAGATGAATGAAGAGAACATGCATCTTTCCAATCATAAAAAATATGTTCTGATTGCTTTGACTTAAGGACTTGAAAGATGAATTTAAAAACAGGGAGATGCATACATTCAGTTTTTACATGCTTACAAGAGACTGTGATTTACCTTGACAAAGGTGTTAACAGCCATGATAGCCATGTCTGGCTGACTCTTGGCATAGTTCATCAGGTAGAGGTAGACCAGCTTCTTCAGTTCCAGGTTGTCTGTCTGCATGCAGTTCACCACATCTGGGAACAAAGCGCTGGAGGGGGGACATGGTGCTATGTGACGTCTGTCTCAAAATGAAAGGTATTACGCTACATAATTCCACTGTGGTAGTTATTCGATCATTATTTCTCCTGGCTCACCTGACATCCTTGCCAACTGTCATAGACGCAATGACCTTCTTCACTGCCTCCTTCTTCTTCTCTTTCTTATCACTGTTCAGCTCTGCCTTGAGCTCAAAGATCTCCCCTGTACACAAACAGGAGAAGAACAAAGAAAATCAGACATCATGTCATCTGTTTGTCATGTAGGGAGAGGAGAGGAGTTGCCATCATACTGTGCAGTGAAACACAGAGCCATCCGTTTACAATCATGACAAATCAATGTATAAACTGGATATTAGATACATTTGACTTAAATAACATGCATTTTTCTCACAACGTTGATTCAATACACTGGAATCTAAATCTGGAGTTTTGGGTAAAACAACAAGTGCAAAAACAAGGTTCAAAACACTGCATATCTCTGACAGAGGACCACAAAGCATTTCCAATTTGTGGGACCAATGTAGAGAAGTCAAACAGACTGGACTCGACTTTAACCTGGTTACATTCCAGGTCAGTGTCATTGCCATGCCTGAGTGTAAACACACTCAATCTTGGGCTAAAATTTGATCCCAACTACTCAGTGGTTCCAATGGTTTAAAACCCATAAACAACCCCAATCTCACTGAAGATGCTAGCATTGGACTGTTCACAAAAACAATGGCCCGATGCACAGAAAACAACAGTACGTAAGGCACTGACAAAACAAGCTCAGATGGCGCATGCAATCCCTCACAAACATGAGCATACAGTATCTCTGATAAGCACAGTATCTGTTTGCATTTAGCAAGCATTTACATGGAGTGAGAGATGAGCCACACAAACAAGGAAAGCAGGAGAGACAGCAGGACAGCTAAATCTCCGAGAGCTAATGCTCAAGGTGTCTAATCTGATTTAGTATGACAACCAGAGCTGTTAAATTCTGAGTGCCATTTACCATACACAGACAGGGTGATACAATTTTTAGGTGTTTTTTCTAATTACAGACCATATTTGGACATATATTAGTTTCTTTAAAATTCCATCCCCATGTTCCACATGCGACCATGCTCTCGCATCCACAATAGTAATAGTCATGAAACAACAAAAAGAGTGAGGGTTTGCCTTTAGAATAGAATATATCAGAACCTGCATCCATTACTTCAGCATCTTTAACTTTAAATCCGGTAGGCCTTTAAATCAGATAGGTCTTTGTGAACTCTCCTGGGCTTCACAGTCTGAATGATATATGGCATGAGCAAAGCACATCATGTTGCTGTGAGCTTATTCAATTAATGTTTTCTAAAAAGAATTAACTGTTCACAATGCTGCCCATCCACAAAGCAATAACTGAACAAGAACGTATAAATGTTAGTTATAACTGAGGTATTTAATAAGGAAAACTTAGAATCTTTACAACATTAATATATGAACTAATACGTGAAAAAATGATATCAGCTATCAGACCTTTCTTGGTAGTGGTGAAGTACTTTGAGTCTGTCATCTTGGATCCAAATTGTCGGTTCTCCTGCAAAAGTGAGAGAGAATGAGAAAGACAAATAATAGCTTGTTTTAATTATTTTCCTGAATGGAAATTCAGGGATTGATATGGGCAACAGGAAATTCTAGAAGTGCAAGCACAGGCAAAAAAGCAGGAATTCCTGTCTTCTCTTGGACACTTGGCAGTGATCTATCTAATAAGGAAACAATGGACATTTGGCAAGAAAACAAACTAATGCCCCCTCTGAAAACATAAACCCTCTCAGTCAGCATGTAGTTTATCAGCCTGCCTGACAATATCTCTTTTCTGGAGTCAACAACTTCAAATCTTATTCTGCAGTCCTGCAGCACACAGCAATGAGTTTCCTGTTGTTGAATTCCAGTCCACCAACTTTTTGTTAAAGATCTTTTCCCATTATAATGGATCCTGCTCTACAATTTGAGATATAGTATCAAAGTTAAAAGGGGAATGCCACTCACTTTAACAATAATATTTACTGGTAAAGATCAAACAAACAAAACAGTTCAGCAAATCATACTGTAAAGAAATACAGAGGAAAAAATAATGCATCTCCTCTCGTTAAATGGATGTACTCAAAAAAAAGTTGACATTTTCTGTCTTGTAGTGTACTTTTTTGCACACTGGACTTTTAGTGCACAATTACTGAACTTTTAAGTATGTTGCCTTCTTTCAAAAAGTGTGTGAATTCAATATTTGCAACAAATGTTGACTGTGACTCAATGTTGTTCTTACGATTAGACAATGTTGAGGATTGTGATCGCTGTCAAGTTGAGGACTATAATATACTGTGATATTGTGGACTGTATTTCAATAACACATATTTGAAGTCCCTGGGAACACCTGACACTCACTAAGAGCTTTTGCACTTCAGCTGCACAATGTATCCCTTCATAGTCAAAATAAATTCACTTAATGAAACAGATGGGTCCTTAATCAGAATTGCTATGACTAATAATGTCATTAAATTAATTATCCTTCAACACAATTATATGACAGGTGGCTATATTGTAAAGTAGCCTACTCTCATTCTCTGACAAACCTATCCATAACACTCTGGGCTTACTGACGAGCTACTCAGCTGTAGCGATGGGCTGTGTTTTGTTAGATATATTGCCACTAAAACGTCGTCGGGTATCTTCTCCTGTATCTGAAAGGTAGACTGACGTGGCTATCAACCAGCAAATAATGTTGGTTGAAACAAACTGCAAGGGCAACAAGGTAGCAGATATTTACAAGATACATGATATCCTGCCAGAGGCCTGCCGCTAACTGCTATCAGTGACAGTAAGCTACCTCGATTCAGGCGTTCACTGAATCTAACAGCTTCACGATACGTTGAGCTTTAGGCAGCTGTCAACATCAGATAAGCTGGTGAACAAAATGAACCAGGCACGATGCTGTAACGTTAGCATAACTTATTGTAACGGCCGACAACGATGCTAGATAAAAAAAAAAGCTGTGTTTCGCACTATTACGACGTATTTCAATAACAATAACTCATACTGGTATCATGTCATAACTAACAGTGTGATGTTAGCTAGCTAGCACGTTAGCAATGTGATTATTTCGAGTAATTAGCTAACTTCAAATTGAAAGCCTAGCCGGAGCTTGCTATCTGGCTAGCATGAAGCTAACACGTCAGCTACCATAACGTTAGCATAGCAAGCTCGAGTGTCAATATAATTCAGCTGGAAGCAAGCGACATATTAAAAACAGTAAAGTAACAACATTTGAGTGGATAGTTCTGCAATCAACGTCACTATTCGAGCGATTACTCACGCATAACTGATTTGCCCATTCTTGCATGTTTGCAGTAACGTTACGTTAGATGAATGAAACTACTGTCAGTGTCAGCTAACGCTTGGCCACTTCTCTAGCTAGCACAGCTGAGACATGACCTTCTGAGTAGAGGCTTAAGGAAGCCTTTGCCGGGATAGTTAAGCTCTTAATCTATGGACCTATTTTAAACCCAACCAAAAGTATCAAGGTACCTACTGAAGTTAAAATTGGACTAAAACTGGAGAGAAAATCTCCAGAAACAGCTTACCGTGGCAGGCTTGCAAAGTGTGATGGCCTTCGTCCCCTCCCACTTGATTTACTTCCGTCTTCCTTGCCACAAAATAGTCACAGCAAATATAGAAGAAACGTCATCTTTCATTCAGAGCAAATATGTTGTTAAAGTGTACGTTATAGATTATGTGGTAAAGTGAACAAGTGGTTGAGTAAGTTCGGCGGGGGATCTGCAGGTGGTCCCATCGAAAATGTGATTTTCTTGCACTTTCCCAGAAATTTTAGACAATTTCCCAAAAGTTAGAAAATATGTTTCTGATGACATGTTGCACTAATTTAGAGATAGATGTCCAATGACCTCCCATATCAGAAGGGTTGGGGAGTTAACTGATTACATTACATTACAGTTACTCAAAGAACAGTAATTAGATACTTTTAGGGAAAAACGCCTCTTCACTGCCCATTCGTTGGATTTTAGAGGTACGGTTATCCCAACGTAACTAGAAGTAATCCGATTACATTGATGATACCGAATAATCAAGTGAACATTATATTAAAATTATTTATTTGTTATTTGTTTGTTATGTTGACAGGGTTCATAGCATGCAGTTTTGTTCCATTTTTATGTCAGTGTGGGGCTGTACCAGATGGGAGAATGTGCATAGCCTAAAAGTCTTCCACAACAAATAACATACTGTATTACAGTACAAGACGGAAATACATCATATTGTGCATGAAGAATAACAGTATTATTTTCAGTTTCCACTTCCATGTAGCTTTAAAAAGCATTGTAGGGCCACAACCCTACCCACAATCCAAACTCAATTCCCCCAATTTACACTGCTCTGTGACCCACCTTATCTACATCTTTCCCTGTTGTACTGAAGAATGTGAGAAAAAAATGAAATCCTCTGCCTGAAAAAATGGATCAGAACTGACTCATAAACTTTTATTTATTACAAGAACAACTTTTTCATCTTCAAAAAATTGTGAAATATTGGTATTGCGGTATTGCTATTTAATGCATACAAATTCCACAATGTCAAGCACTTTGTACATTTAACTGAAGTTTTAGAGAACATAACAAAGATACCATTCACAAAAAAGAAATAATTTCCAATGATGAACATTCAAATTTTGCTGACTGCAGGAAGAGAGAGAGAGTGCGAGAGAGAGAGAGGGAAAGTGAGGTTCATGAAATTTGCGAAGCTGTGCAGGACAAAGATCAAATTTAGATAAGGTAATCACGCTCTATGTGACTGATTACCAGATGTGGCATGTTTACATGAAGCCACAGTTCACATAACAGGTAGAAGGTTTGCAGACTCCTGCTGATCATCATGCATATGTAAAGTTTTAAAAAAAAAAAAGCCATCATGGACAGATTAACTTTAATAAAAACAACTCAAACCTAAGACGACCAGAATACATGTAAAACATGTTTACATGTTTTAAAATCTGTTCATCTAAGTGAAATCTTTGATCAACTTCCCATTGGGTCATTATAGATGTGACACTAATGATGCTCACCTCAGAAGTTATTCATGGCAGTGAAGAAGAGTCGGCATTAGATCAAATAACTATAAAATCACTGAGCATTGCAACACAGTGCATACACATGGCGGTTGTCTGTAGTATCAATCCAATCTTTATTAAAACCTGCGATTTTATAGTTAAATCCACAAAAATTTCTAACTGGTGTCTTCCCTTGAAATTATATTGTAGGCAAAAATCAAAGAATCTATGAATGAATGATATTTGTACATATTGGACCCCATCTCCCTTTGGATTACAGTTCACTCACAGTACTTGGGACACAGCTGTCACTTGAGACTGATGACACTTCATTTCATAAATAAATAAATAAGACCAACATCACTCCCTTCTCGACTTCTACCCTGTACATATTCTTATATAATATGTACACTGAAAGATATGCACACTCATTATTTCTACCCCAATCACCATGAACTCTCTTTTATAGTGTCAGTGTCTTGCAAATATCTTTTATCTCCAAAGGTTTTTTCTTTCTTTTTTGCTCTAATTGGTGGCTGGCATTCTCACAACCCATGTAGAAAATTTTCAGGACACAAAAGTTGATTTCTTTGGGAGGTCTGAGGCATCTGCAGGACACTGACAATATAGTCCCCACATTTCCACCTTCAAAGACATTTTACAAAGTCCAACCCTGTTTAATGCCAAAAACAGAAGTTTATGGAGTCTTGCTCTATATTGATAACAATTGTACAAGAGCTTAACAAGAGAACCGTAATATCCTTTACATTATGTATTATTCATGTGCTATTCCACATACAGTCACTGAAGTCAAAGCAATTCTTTCTCCATCACTTTTAATCCTTTAATACCATTGTTATTGGCTTTATTTCAATCAGCACAGGAACATGTCTAAGAGTATGGAAGAAAGGAAGGTCATTGTGCATCACCTTGCTCCAAAGCTTAGTGTACAAAGAAAAAAGTTTACTTAGATTACTGTGTACAGAAGCAAACATTTTTTTCTTTAGCCACTAGATGTCACCATATATTGTGTCATGTAAGAAGAAATCCATCTAATGGATAACTCTTAGTATGCCCATGTGACAGCCTAACTAGGATTCAGGGGCAATAAATTATCTGAAACTTTATCATGTATATGTACATCAAGTATTCTTTATATTTAAAATTGGCAATGTTCCCCACCATTTTCCCACATTTACACTCAAACTGTCCATTTTGCATTTTCAGAAACTGGTAATGATGGCGATGTAATGTCGCTCAATAGAGTTAACTAATGTTGGGCAAAAACATTCAAAAACTAACCTGCTAATACATTTTAAGGCAAGGGGAATTGTCAAGGCATTTCCAACACCAATATTGCATAGCTAAGGCAGCAAAGAACTTAATACAGTGAATATGTACATTATATGTTCAATACCTGTTATATACACGATACCCACGTCTGTCTGTGAGTATACATATACATATGCACATGTGCACGTATTTACACATTCATCCTCCATAGCATTTTACTTTCGCACAAATATACTGAATTCCAGGGTACAGTATTGTTGAAGGAAGAGCTCAACATTGTTGTTTCAGTGATATTGACACATAGTAATATAATCTTCACTGCTCCTCCTAGTCTTACCTTTAATCCACACTGCAGTAGGACTAAAATTGAAAGGGTGTTTTACTGCATTTAAAAGAATGTTAAAACCTATGATACACTAAGCACTTACAAACAAACATCCTTTGTTTGGAGTAAATTGATTGGCTGTGAGAGGATGACAGCATATAGTAATAATAGCAGACAATTCAAGATGTATGGAGATTGATAGTGTAGACTTTTTGGATATGTAGTGTTTATTAAGTCTGAAAGACGATGTGGGTGTCCATATGTCTATGTACATATTAGCACATTGTAGCCATAAATAGCCATAAATCAAGACCACCAATGCTGAGTGATGATGAGCGATATCACAGTCATCCTACCAGTATTTTGACTATCAAGGCAAGCATAGATGCTGTGGCAAACCAGAAGAGGGAGCCAATCCATCTGATATTTCTAGTGCGCCACAGCCTACAGAGACCTATGACAATCCCTGGCACTTTACCATGCCCTTCAATGGGGCACATGGCAGCAAATATGCTATCTCTCTATCTCTCTGTGGTTGCATCAATCATGAGCTTTTCACAAGTGTCTTGTGTTAGACACCTTAAGATTGGCAAAAGCATCCCCATGCATACATTTAAAAGTGAAACTAATAATACAGACCATTCCTTTGGTAATAAATAATTTGGCTTGAGTGCAAAAAAATCATGGGAACCCCTGCAGATATGATGGGGCCAAACCAAGTGAAAAAAGGAGTGTGTGACAATGAAAACAGTATATAGCCAGGTCTCCAGTCTTTTTTCCACAGTAGTCAGCATTCATATGACAGCGATCCCCCCTGTGTCGTGCTCATCAGTTTTGTGCTACATCCAGGCTTCGGTATCCAGGCTCCCTGATTGTCCAGGGTAGGAGCATTCTTTGTTGCCCATGGCTGGGGAGCGTGGCTGAGGATGGATCAAATCTGCAAAGGCATGGTGGAGGCCCTTGCGTGAGGCTGGGTGGCCATTGGAATGGGAGCTCTGAGGGGATAGTGGTGGGGTGTGGCAGGGTGAGAGGTTGTCATGTGCCTGCAGATCTCTGTAGCTGATTGGGGTGGGAATACGTGAGGGGCTGTTGTCTGGTCTGTTGTCAGTGCGAGGCCTGATCCTGGGTCTCAGCTTGAGCTTATAGATAGAGGATACCCTGTCTGCCTTCTTCTGCCCTTTCTTAGACCGCAGCACCACTTCTCCATCAGTGTCCCCATTGGCCAGGGTTGGAGGTGGTGGGGACGACTCAGAACGAGATTCGCTCAGACTGAAGCACATGGAAGAGTTTTCACTAGAGGAGTCCTGGAAGGAGCAGTCCTCAGAGGGGGGCAGGGCCACAGGTGAGGGGCAGGCCTCTGGGGGAGGAAGGTCATCATTGGCATCACCATCCTCCAGATCATAGGGTAAGTTTGGTTGGTGATCCTCCAGAGGAACATCTCCCTCAGGCCCTGAACCCCAGCCAAGCTGATCCTGCTGGCCTATCAGCACCCCTGTAGGAGGGCAACCTCCATGGTCTCCATTTATATTCCTAGAGTGGACAGGAGGTTGTGAGGTGACCTGATTCATCAATCTGGCTGGCTCTGTATCTCTAAGGCCAGGCAGGGTAGAAAGGAGCTCCCTCTCTTCCATGGAGCTAGAGATGGCTGGGAGCTTCTTGAGACCCCCTCCATGCTCCCCCCAGCGCTCAGGCTCTCCATGCCAACAATTATGTGGTCCTCCCGAGCTGTGACCATACAGTAAATTCAAGGGGTCCTCCAGTGGGTAGTGACGGGGATTAGTTCGCTTGGATTCCCTGAGGTCAGGGAGAGTTCCTATCTTTGCCCCTACGTTCAGGGAGGAGGTGGAGGAGTTGGAAGAGGAATAGGCAGAGTCAGTGACATTAGGATCAGTGGTGGCTGGCCCTGTGTGTGTTCCAACCCCCTGCTGTGAGTGTGCAGAGACAGCCAACTGCGGGGTGGCTCCCCCTGGGGCTCTAATAGGTCCTACTTTGGCCGGCTGTGTGTTGGCAAGGAACTCAGCCTCAAAGCTGCGATAGAGGTCCTGCTCCTTCTGGGGGTCTAGCGTTGGCAGAATCTGGAAGCCAAAGCCCAGTACTTCCTCTTCTGGCTCTTGGCGTTCCAGCCCAGAACTACTCCTATGATGGCCTCGCCCCATAGACCGAGGGCCATGGGAGGTCCGAGGGGAGCGGGTACCATGGTGGTGAGGGTTGCGGGGCGAGTGTGGAGAACGTCGGCCTCCTGGGGTGACTGGTGGCAGTAGCCTGCTTTTCCCTACAGAGGGGGAGCGAGGAGCAGGAGGCCTGGGAGTAGCTATAGTCTTCTTACTGGGGCTGCTGCTGTTGCTCTGGACCCCTTTAATAGGTGAGTTGGAGCATGAGGATGTCTGCCTCCTAGCAAAACCACCACCTACTCTGGGGGAGGACGGGGGCGCTTGTTTGGCCCGAAGGTCCTCCCGTCTGTCTGAGGGTGGGGGCTGGGGGTCTCTGTAGCGGGCAGTGTGCCCAGGGCTGGCATCATTGGACTGAGTACGGCTGGGTAACTTACCCTGGCTGTGGGAACGTGGGGGCTGGAGCCTCCTTGGGCCTTCATTTCCAAGGGAGCGGCCCCTCTCTGTGCGGGAGGTCCGGGTCCCATCAGAGGTACCTTGTGGTGGGCTAGGTTTGAGTATGGGAGCAGGAGTAGGACGTTCCCGAGAGTGGCTGCGTGCACGGGGCAGCAGGGGGCGCAGGGCTGGGATCCGAGCTCCTGCTCCAGGCCTCTCAATCATATGCTTTCCCTCCTTACGATTGACAAGTAGAACTACCTCATCACCAGAGCGGCGTGCGGTGCCGCCAAGAGTGTACCGCCCCCCACCTCCTCCTCCTCCCTTAGAGGAGGCTGTAGAGGAGTCACTGTCTCCAGATAGACGCCTTGTCACTGGCAACATCGTCTCCTTATTCCTGCAACAGAGGACAGATAAACTGTTACCTATGTGTAAAACGCTGACCCAATGAATGTAGCACATGATGCCTATGTTTATGGTGTTAATATTGGTTGGTTTCTTGGCTATGTCTCAGAAGTGTGATAAAAGAAAAGAGCCTGCTCACTGGTCCCTTGAAGCAATGTGTTTTACAGCACCATTTTGCCTCTGACTCAACTCAACTGTACATAGACAGTCTGACCAACCTAGGGCTTGGTGCTTCTTGGAACAGTGGGCAGTGACAGCCAGGGGGATTACAGCAAAGATGAGAACTGGAGGCAGGATTATAGGTCCAGTGGATTTTCTAACCCCACACACAGCGCTGTCCTTCCCAAACACCACACCATTCTCCTGTCACACACTGCGGCAACTGCATATCAACTCAGACCGCTAGAATTCACTTACACTAAGAGCTGGCCAAATAAATCTTTTAGTTGTGTCCTGTTGCAGAGACCACAATAAAGCATCTTACAGATGTATCAGTTATTTACTGAAAAACATGATATTAAATCTAGATATGATGAGTAATGTAGTATGGTGCAAAGGGAATTATGATACCGTACTGGAATATAGATTAAAGTAAATAAAAAATTGAATTAGTTAATTTATTACTCTAGTTATCCTCAGAAATAACATTTGTATACATTCGGATATGGTGTTTTGTCTCCATGGAGCCCACCTGTTGACCTACTTCCCTAGTTAAGAGAGCTGTGAACAGTTGTCTAGGGTTGTCAGATTAGGCCTTATCCAGTCTGGCGCACTTGAAGGGGAAGCCCCACCCACACAGGGTTAATTCAGATAGAGCTGTTGCTTTGACGTCTGGCCTGAGCCATCGCTCAATGCGGAAAATGAGCCACACATTGGCTAGGTGCCAAAGTAAACCACCCCTCAGCTTCTAATTGTGTTAAACAATGGCGCCTCCATGCTCTGACGTATAGGGAAGGTATGTGACCAACTCAACAGTCTGATGACCTTATGGAGCGCGCAGGCAGATCAAATTCTCTTTATATACAATAGAAAGAGCTATGTTGGCCATAACATACCAATTCTCCGACTATCATTGATATGCCACTTCAGAAGCACATCAGTGAAAACAAATGTGTTTTTCCATTGTCACTGGCTCCACAGTGATTTAGTCCATCAACTGTGTGCCATGGAACAAGAAGAAGCTTGAGTTTAGACAGACAAGAGAGAGTAGAGAGGAAGGTGAAGAGGGCCAAGTGGTGTAATTACATTTGGTGTGTTCAAGCCACTAGGGGGAGCAGAAGGACGGCTGTGTGGCATGGGCTTTATCAGGGCAATGTCACCTGAGATTAGATAAATCTGCTCTGGTCTAATCTGTGGCTTCCTGGTTTGTGTATTTTCTGTGTGTTTATGTGCATTTATTTTTGTGTGAGTGTGTGTGTGTCTCTGTGTGTTTGTGTCTGTCTGTCTGTGTATGTGTATAAAAGAGCAAGCAGTCAAAAATTAATGCGGCCTGCCAGGCTGTTTGTGAGAGATTAAAGTCTCATCACGATGACACACAGTGGGAGCACACACACTTCTACACACACTTGCACAGACATACACACTCACCTGAGAGGATTAAAGTGGCGGGGTTCTGAGCGGTCTCGTGGAGGCCGTGGGAGCAGAGTACGCCCAGCGCTGGAGTCTGACTCAGTGGGGACAGAGGGGTGCTGAGAGCGGCCAGGCCGTGTGGAGGAAGAGGGGGCACATGGGGCAGAGGGAGGCTCTAGGGTGCGCCTGTCAGGAGGTTTGTATGGTGCAATGCCATCATTGCGCCAATGTGGACCAGGGCTAGTGGAGCGGGAGGAATGTGCACTCGAGGACTTGCTGTGGCCACCCTGGCCACTGGCCTTAGCCTGGTGGTAGCGGTGAGCTGGGGAGATAAATGGTTACACATGGTTAGGACAGACATATAACCAACATAGCCAAAACACCTTCAACATCACAGAAAATAACAGCCATCAAAAGAGGTCCAGAAATAAATGACAGCTGACGGTAGATAGTGACAGTGGATACCGTATCTTAGGCTGCTGCTTCCCTGAGGTAGGGAGATGGACCCTTACTTGTGAAACTAGCCAATCAGAAAAATACTGATGATCCCAACATTTAGAGAGGAACTGTTAAAGAACACAGGAGGCCTGTTCTTATCAACAGACAGCACTGTATGTTATTCATCATAACCTGACCCTTCCTCTTAGCACCTGCTTATTTGTTTCACTTGTCTTAGCATTTGCTTATATGCTTCACTTATTTGTCTTAGCTCTTTATTTGCTTCACTTATTTGTCATTTGTTTAAATAAAAAGTAGGTAGCGAACTTATTGCACTTTTACCTTAGCACTGGTTATGCTCTTAGATGCTTGTTTTAGGAAGGAAATGCACTTACAATTTCTGGTGACTAGTAGTTTTTTACCTACCTATGTTGAATGCACTTATTGTAAGTCGCTTTGGATAAAATCGTCTGCTAAATGCCCGTAATGTAATGTAATAACCTCTCTTGGTTAGAAATGAAACATCAAGCATAACTCCAGGTAGTGTCAGCTGTTGAAACCAGAAGTATTCCCCTGACATCACCAGTTTAGCAGCAGTGTGGACCCATGGGTTGAGACGGATTATCACACCCAGAGGCTTTAAAACCCTGACCATGGGAAGTAACACTGTGCTGCCTATCCAAGTGAGAGTAAACATTAACACTAATATGAATGGTTATGGATGGTGTTCAGTCCAGTTTATGAGACTGACAATGTCTTTATGCTGAAGTGAGTTGTTACACGCGAGAACAATGACATGATCTTGAAACAGATAGTAGTGGGAAGGTTGGGGCAGAGTCTGAATGACTACACATTTTCCATTTCAAAACTTCATACTTTTTCCAGCCCTAAATTTTTTGGCTGAATATAAAAAATTTCGGTCAGAATTCAATATCATATAAGTTGATAGTGGCTGGGTAATATGACCAATATGACCAATATGGCCATATTAGTCTGAAGCTGAAAATAATTCTGAACAACTGAACAACAATATTTCCCAACATTCCAGATGTGCACTCCTAGACTGAACTACTACTACTACTACTATCAGATGTGACTCAGCTGTTTGAAATCATAAATGTATTCAATTATGAAGACATGACACCAAGACATGACAATCAAGGTGTTTTGTAAGGGACTGTCAGGGAACAGGAAGTGGCCTCACCAAAAGCAGCACAGCGACATGGGTCGTGCTTGTCCAGATAGTGTTCTAAGGTGTCCCAGCCCCCGCCCACACGTACCATCACATGAGTACGAAGAACCTGAAGGAGGAAAAAAGAAAAACAAGGCTTTAATAGATAACAGGTAACATGCACGTGCACAGCGATAGGTAACACACACATGTAAGAACAAACACAAACATGTTGATGGCTAAACCTTTTGATATACTGCAGTAGCATACAGACTGCAGATCAAGACTGCAAATCCTACAAGTGGGGCAGCTTGCTGAGTGGTGGCCCTCCCTCCTGCCCTCAGTGTTATGCAACAGTCCCTTTAGATGAACCCCCGCCTGAGTCCCTGCCTCTCCCTGTCCCACACCCCCTCTTTCTCCCACATCACCCCCAGCTGCTGCCATTATGAGTGCTGTTCATCGCCATGCCAACTCACAATTAAATGGAGAAGGGGAGAATACTAAAGAGCCGCAGTGCCATGAAAGACACTCTTCTTTTTTTTTGGCCTCCCTCTTTCTCCCTGCCTCTCAGCTGGTTTCGCCACGTTTTCAGAGGGAAGCAGGGTGAATTAGCATGGTAACAACTCACCATTTCTGTCCTTCCCTGTCCTCGGCTTTGTGATTTCAGTCATAGGGGAAAGGAGCAGAGATGAGAGGGGGCTAGCCAGCAATAACAGAGGGGGTTGGTGAATGTGCCACTTCCTACTCATCACTGCTGTTTGAGGCACAAACATCCACAAGATCAGCCCAAAGAGCCTCTCTCCCTGCAGGCAGAAGCCATCTTCACTGAAGCAGCACATGTTTCCTGATGTGACAGTCTCATGGATGTATCCCCTAGCCTGGGTTGTGTAATAGTTTCAAAGGTTGTGCCTGTGTCTCTGAGGGCAGGCAAGGCAAAGCATTAAGGGTGCGTCTGTGTGGGCTGGCACAGAGCTTGCCTGCACCAAATCACATGTGGCATGGCCTCTGATCCCCAGGTCCCCGCCATGGAGAGAGGGCTCAGACACTGACGATCAGAGAAACTGAATGTCACATGTGCTATACTGCAGCAGCCAACGTCTCACCCTACCTTCTCCCTAATTCAGTCTCTGCCAATCCACAACAAGTCTTTTCATCCTCCACCTTGCTCCCTACAATATCAAGTCCATCAAAACAGCTAATCTGCTTACCTCTATCAGACCTGAGAATATAAACTGCTAACTCTCCATTGCTGTGGCCTTATGTCAGCAACAGGTTTACCATTAGTGTGACTGTATACGGCCATCATGTGCCAACTATGATAAGGCTGAGTAGATTCTTAGGGACCAGCGCTGCTCTAGATCTATGGTTCAGCTGCCTGATTTCCCAACCACTCAGGGGGTATCATAGTCTTCATAACTGTAGATACCCAATCCTGTTTCTATGGCAACGGTGAGAAGAGAGACTGCTTATCATTACAGCGGGGGCGTGTTGAACCAATTTCTCCATAAATCATGCTTGTAAGTTTTAATATCAAGCTTGTGGTTCATTTCAGCCAACTCAACTCAGTTTTCAGTCACAACTCAAGGCATCTCTGCCATCTACAGGATGACTTCCCTGGGGACGAGGATGCCTTATGCGCTCCTCTTCTATTCATACCGCTCTTTCCCCCACTCTCTCTCTCTCTCCATTTCATCCCCTCATCCAGCCCAAGCTCCTTGTCAGAGCTTTGGCAGCTGAATAGGGGCTTGTTGGCTTTCATGGTGGCTGCTAGCTTCCTCCCTCCAGATGAATAAGGGAAGCATGTTTGCTACACTTGTAACGGCTGGGGCATCCATATAATGACTGTCATCCTCTGTAAGCAATAAGGAGAGGGTGGAGACAGTATGAAGAGGGCTAATCTGACAAGCAAAAGGCTCCCCAGCATGCACACACACACACACACACACACACACATTGCAAACTCCACCTTCAAACAGGCTTTTTCTATATAAGTCTGGTACATTTAACATGGCTACTCTTCAATTTAAACAAGCTAAACAGCACAGCACAGCTCGACCACCTCACACTCCACCTCAGTGATAATCACACTTTTAAAAATCCAACTACGGAGTAAATGCAGAGCTTATTTCTTCTGAAAGTTGGACATACTGACATCCAAGAAAGCAGAAAAAAGCTATTTTGTCTGAGGTTTTCCAGATTGGGGAGTGCCAAACATTTCATGTACCACATCTCCTCGTCTGGACAGAGTGGTGCCACCCAAAATGAGGAAATATTGACATTATTGACAGTCAGATAAACCTATCCTGTAAATGCAGACTATTTGGAATGACATCCGATGAGTCCATTAATCTCGTTGAGGTACATGAAAGGTAAGTGATACCAAATCGATCCCACCAGCCTTCCTGCCCAGCCCTGGGAGGCCAGATAGGGGTCCAGTGGCAACTTGGGCTGAAACTGAGACAAATAGTCTAGTAGTAGAAACAGGCTGCAGCCAAGATAAGGGCCCGCTCAGGAAATGCTCCAAAGCTCTATTTGTGTCTCACTGGGAGAAGGCAGGGAATCAAAAGCCAAAGTAGTGTGCTGGGAGTAGGCCAGATGAATAGCCCTTGTAAATACCGATAGGAGAGAGAGAAGCCGCAATGCTCTTATATACATCTACTGTAAAGTTTACTAGGCTTTGATGCAACCAAGCAGCTGAATGATTTGTCTGTTGCTACATGACCTTGTTTTCATTCTTGTATCAACATGTAATGCCATATGCTAACACTATATGCTTCCTTTGATACCATGCAACGCTGCAGGCTTCTTGTGTGCTATGTATGTGTGCAAGTTTGCAATGTGTGCAAGTTTTAGTCTATGTTTTACAGCCATTTGTTAATTGGATTCATTGCAGAATAAAACAAAATAAATAAATAAATAATTTAAAATCTGAATTTAAAGATGTTTGGAATTTAGTAGTGAAAGTAAAAAAAACTGTTTTAAACAATGAAATCCATCTTTCAATGTGATTTAGTTAGTCTTTTGGTAATCTAATTTTTCAGAACCATTTCATTTCATATCTTTCATAAACATAAAGCACACATACATGTGTTTCATGGATAAATAGTGACAGATCATTAATTAATTGTGGTGTGATAGTGTGGTGTGTTTTATGGCGAGGTCATACCCGTATGAAGATCAGGGCACTGGAATCTCCCACTTTGTACTTTCCCTCCGACACTTTGGTCATGGGAAACTGAGCTGGACAGGAACACTGGCCAAGAATCTCGCGCACCTGAAGAGAACAAAACAGACACATTTAACAGAGAAACATGACACAACTGCGAGAGGAGCATGAGGAACCTACGGTACCAACTGCTTCCTGTTCTTCAGTTCAATACCAAATTCCCCCACATGAGATCATGTTTAGTCACTTATCTGTAACCATGACCAGATCGCCTCTGGTCCTGAGCGATACGTGTCAACAACCCAATAACTTTATTATGGCGTGAGAAAAGAGCAGCCTTGGCTGTGTGTGTGCATGACATTGTTTGTATGTGTGTCATCTTCCTGCCAACTTTGCTGTCCAAGCACCTACTGAGTGATAGAGTGCCCCACCTCTCTCCCTTCCCCACACAAAAAGCATTGCTTCATCTCCTGAGAACACTTAGGTTACTTTGCGGGCCTCCAAGTGTCACAAAAGCCCAATCAAGCTCAAAACACATATGTGGACATGCTAGTGAATGCTCTCTCCACTTCTCTCTCTCTCTCTAGGCGTTTGCATGACATTGTTTCTGGTGGTGATACTAAATTGATAAGTTGAGGGGAGAGAGTTCAGAAACCAGACTGGTGGTGATGTCAGCAGGCCTGTGGTGCCACATGGGTTTTGAATTGAGAGTCAGAGCTGGTGCTCATGCTGTGGTCGGGGGTGCTTATTAGTCAGACAGAGCTGCAGGGTGGAGCAAGAGCCGCCTGCATTGCATAGGCCAAGCCTCACGCAGGATTGGACAACTTTGATGTTTTTCTTGGCATCTCTCTCAGACAAAGGCGTGTGCACACTTGTCGACTGAGAGACCAGGAGCAGAAAAGGAGAAAGCCAAGCAACAAAGTGGACAGAGAGGCAAGCATAGAAAGAGAAGAATAATAGCTGTTTCATCCATGTGTGCAGGGAAACATGTGCACTTACACTGTACTGCAAGGACAGCCATCACAAAGGGGAGGAATGTATTTGCTTGACAGCTGCGCAATCAAATGACATGTCAGAAGGAACTTTCAGGTTTTGAATTCCCACCCTTCGTGTGTGTGCAGTACTGTACATCTACCAGGCTCAAATGATGTGGCTGGCCTGTGGTGTGTGTGTGCGTGTGTGTGTGTTTGGTCTAGAACGCCTAGATCATGGATTCAGAAGATTAAGGAGGGACCTTGTTATTTTCCTGAAATAGCAGACTTCTTTATGTTCCCTGCTAATTAAAGAGGAGGGTGGAATCAGTGCTAAGTCTCAGCAGCTCACCTGCCTCTCTGTTCTCCCTCTCACCTGCCTGCCAGGTCTCTTCCCTGCTCTCTCACCCGCCTTTTCATCTATCGGTCTGTGTATTTACAGTAACATACTCTCACACCAGACCTATACTAGCGTTTGTTCTCTTTGTTTTGCTGACATTTCCACCTCTGCTCACTCCCTCGCTCTCTCTCTCCTTCAGTCTCCACTCTGTCCCTCAGTCTTTCTGTCTGTCAGTAGGTGGACAAGCCCTGTTTGGAAAAAACCCAGCCAGTGAGTTAATGGAAAGATCACCATGGCAACAGACACACATAGCCTTACCCTTCCCTTTTTTAACTATACACTTTGCTTTCTTTTTTTCATTCTTTCTTTAGTAAAGCCTTTCAGTCCTCTCTCTCCACACCTCCCCCAGAACCATCCCGCTGAGGTCATAAGTTTTCCTCCAGAGGGGAGGGAAAAGACTCATGAAATACTGGGCAGCATACAAAGTTAAACCATAAGTGTCTTTATGACAACCTAATCAATGACTCCAATGAGCTCTGAAGTATTTACTTCGTCATGAAAACCTTTCACATGAAAAGTGTGCATTTCCCACATCTTCACTGAATCAACAGTGGACACACACAGAAACAGAAACAGAAACAGGAACACACACACTATCACACACACACCATCGTGAGACTAAACAGAATTGGGGGAGGAGAAAGGCAAGGTCGCGCAGGAAACATGCGGAAGTGGAACTGGAACGCTGCAAAAACTGAAGGATGAATTATGGATGCATGCTGGTCACATGGGAGACGTTTTCACCAAAAGCTGCAGATGTTTGAGATGGAGAGAGAGAGAGAGAAAAACAAACTGCAACTCAACAATCCACAGTACGCCCCTATGCTGTGAATCTACTGCATCTAACTTAAGATCAGAAGGCTCAGATGTGTTTGCAAGAGCAGCACGAAACACAATCTCTTTGATCATTCATATAAATGAGACTATTGTGACGTCCTGTTTGACCTGAGCTGCTGGGTCTGCCTCCAAGCGGATTACATGTACAGAACATATAGAGATTTGTTTACTTTCTGAGAGCTCAGACCACATCGTATCTGTTCAGTGTGGACTCAGTGTGAGTGAGCTGAGCTAGGAGGTAATCATAATCTCTCCATTCCCTTCCTTCCTGACCTGCAAACATTTGAAGGGCCATTCATGGGAGAGATAAGACCAAGAATGAGGGTTGTCCAAACCAAGGGGATGCACAGAGGAAATGGGAGTGGCAGTGAAATAGATGTTTAAGTTCTATTCCCAATTGCTTTTACTGATTTGCAATGTGGAATAACACAGGCTATGGTACGGCAGGCCTGGCCGGTATACGTATCTTTAGGAAATACACCCAAAGGAATAGTTTGTTTCTTCTCCAACAAATACATTTACCTATTTATTTTTCTACAAACCTATTTTACAATTTGATTTTGAATTTCATTTTCAACCACAGCATAAAGAGTAAACAATCAGTCTGGAGGACGAACCTGTCTGAATTCTTTGGTTGGTTTTATAGAGTCATGTGAGTTACACAAACTAGTTTGTACTGAACAGAAATACCATCAGATATCATTGTGCTGATAAGACAATATTGTGATCATATTTTGGTCACATCTGTTGCTTTATTTTACAATTGTAGTGTTCTAGTTTAGGGGTTCTTCAACTTTTTCAGCCTGGGGTTTGCTCTAGCTCTAGCACCCAGGTCAATCTGAAAATCTGGATATTCTTGTCAGGTGAGAACCCACCATGTAATGCCCCAATGCATGAGTGCATTCTTCAAACATAGGTGTGCTGGCCTGCTATAACCTGCTTACTTTATGATTGCTATGGAGAAGATATCTATTGCCAAACTTCAACAATAAAAACTGAACATTGCAACAACTCACTCTACAGGAATTCACATATTAGGCGTTTCCAGGACTTTCATTTGGCGCCTGAGAGACAATTGTAGAAGGAAGCGATTATATGGCATAACACATGCTTTCAAGGCTAAAGAAAAGTTACATGGCACAATACTTACTTACATAGTGAATTATATAAAATGACAGAACAAGACTCTTCTTTCAGTTTATGTGCTTTCCCCTGAGGCTCTCTAACCATGACTGGTATCTTCCCAAGACAAAACAACCTTAGCATCAGATAAGCACAGACATTCTTGGAAAACGAGGCCACAGGGGTGCCTGCTTGGCAGGGAGGGGGATTTTTTTGAAACTTCAGGGGTTATTACTCCACCACCCACAACTAAGGATTCCCAGAGCCTCTGAACGCATGTTGAAAATAACCTACATATCAGAGTCTGTCCTTCTATCAAACCACTGACTTGCACAGATGACTCTTCAGTAGGTAACCATTCTACATCACAGAAACACAGAACAACCTTTGCACAAATTACTTGCTTAAATGATTTGATGGGTGCAGGAAAGTGAATGAATTACATTTATGTTGGGTTTATGGAGAACAGTGAGTGCTGCTGGGCCTGTATCCTGAGGGGAGGAGCTAGAGTGATCATGCAGGTACAAGTATGAAGACTGTCGGCATGCTGAACCAACAGGCTAGACCAGCAGCGGATGGTCGGAAGAACAGAGCTGAACTCTCCACTAAGACAAACGCTTCAGGGTGAGGTGGTTCATGTGGGTTAAAGCCAGCGCCCTTCCATTTTTTGCATTGAAATGAAATGAAGAATGCAATAATTGTTTCATAACATGCCTTTATAGCCTTGGAAGTGTAACCTTTACAAAAGCAATGTCCTGCAGCTTACATTATACAAGTCCCTGAAAATCGATGCCACATGACAAACAGCCCACCCTGGGGTGGGGGTGGGGGTGTGTGTGTGTGTGTGTGTGTGAGTGTGCCAGTGTCTAACCCATTTAGTTTGTTTGATGAGGATCAACAGCATTCAGCGCTCTTCTCATTCTATCACTGCAGTGTGACAGCTGCCACTGGGCCAAGGTCATATGAGTTGATGGCCTGCTAGGGCCTCTCTTCTCGTTCTGACAGTTTACACCTGAGACCAGTCTGGAGAGTCCGCGGGCAGGTGCAGAAAATACTCTCACAGTCACAATATTGTAAGCCTATTAAGATAAGCACACACTTGTATGATAAACATGTACATTATCATGTTGGTTCCACTAGATATCATCACACAGTGCAATAAAGAAATAAAGCAGGCAATATACAAAGTGTGGAGTTAGCTTTTTCCATCCTGCTAGGGGTGAGAGCAGTTCTGTACTGCTACTGTGCAAAGCCTCCTGGGCAAAAAAGTAACCTTGAAATGACTAAACCCTTAGAATTCAACCTGCACTGAATTGAGCCTTCGAGGGGTGTGTATGACACAAGAAACAGAAACACCGGAGGATGCCATGCTCTCTCAACAAAGCGTATGAGTCTGACCCAATGCAAGCCATGATGACCTACTTTTCTCTTTCACTCTCTCTCTCTCTCTCTCTCTCTCTCTCTCTCTCACACACACACACACACACACACACACTGCAACTCACTCACAGATACTCTCTCAGAGTAAAATCTATTCCAGTTGGGTTTAGCAGAGTGTACAGTAAAGGCACTCAAGGCATACTATGTGTTGTCTTCTCCCCTTTTTCCTGAATTAGACCATGAGGCTAATGGAGCAGAATGTCCATACAGGCATATTGTGCACAGCTTTTCCCTCTTCTCTGCTGGTACCTGAAACTGTTACTGTCTCCATCGAAAACCATCAGTCAATCTTGGTGTGAGATGGCTGCCTTTGATTACATTACTGTCAACAGTGGCGGTCTATTCCCTTCTCCTCTTCTGTGCCACCAACAAGACATACTGTTCTGCTCTTTGCTTTATGATTGCCAAGGGAAAGAGGTGGGGGATGGGAAGGGGGACTTGCACATATATGAGCTGAACAACGGCTGAATGTTGGAGCCTGGGGTGAGAAGAGACATGAACCAGTTCATATGAGTGAATAGGAAGAAAGAGAGTGGTGAATGAAGGAAGCCTACATTGGCACGCTTTCAGACTATAAAGTTCCTATGGTTGGCTGTTATTGTCTTTGGGTCTTCATACTCAAATTCTAAGTGTATAGACATTGCAAGCGTGTGAGCAATGTGTGTGTGCATTAGGTTTGAATTGGTTTGAAGTTAATCTGAATTATTATACAGTAGGGCGGTGTCAGTTTGTAGGGCGTTTTTACGAAGACAACTAACCCCAGGGCCTAACTGCTCTCCATGTTCACTGATGAGAGAACAACAAACATTGCAAGGCCTAGAACATAAACAAAAAGGTTATTTGTGTAGGTAGCTTGCCATGTACCATTGCCTTGGGCTTCTTGCAGCATATAGGAACATATGGGATCAGTCTGATATCACTATCATAATCTCTAGGTAGAGTATGAAATGTTTGAGGAAATCCCCTAATGCAAAGGATAAACACTATGTGGAGATACATAAATATATAAACCAGCTGCTGTCGGTACCAGTCCTATAAAAATGCCTCTCCAGGAGTGGGAAAATGAAGGGAAAATGTTATCAGTGGGTGCTTTTCTGGGAACAAGTTTGTCTATAGGCAAACTGTGATGTAGGAATGGAGACGCTCAGGATATAGTGATGCCGGTCACTTCCTCAACTGGAAAGCCATCCGTCTGTGAGATGAGTAAGAACAGGACAGTAGCAGACGTTCGTTTGGGTGTTAACATAAGGACATGGGGACACCAGGAAAGTAAACAGAGGAACTGAACTGCCTCTTGTCACTAGCAAGCTTTGTCTTGGGACACCTACTGTGTGTGGGGATCCATCAAACTACCTGCACTGAGGGTATGAAAGGCATGGCCCCTTTTGATCATATTTCTGACATTAAGTCTTTTTTTTTTCAAAACTATTATTAGCATAGCATGAGACATTTGTCTGTGACACAAACAAGACAAGTGTTTTGAGGTAAATGAGGTAAATTGTCTGTCCTTAGTTGAGAGTTGCCAGTCATCATAGCATGTCATCCTATTATCACTACACTTCTTCTTCTTCTTGAACTCAACAGGATGATTAGCTTGATGATACCCCACTACTAAATAAACCATCTATAGCTTAAGGCACAACGAGAAAGAGGACGATAGGTTTGACCTTCTTTGCTTGTTCAGGGCCTGGACACTCAGTCAACCACTGAGCCAAAAATCTATGTCATACCATGTTGCAGTCCTGTGAGGGAGATTTGGGCCAAAGCTAAAAAGCTCTTTGCGATGTACTGAGCTGTAAATGAATCAAATGCCCAAATAAAAAATAACTAAATAGTCCAGAATGCTTTTGAACCAAAGTGGTTAAAGTGAAAGTGTTTCTGAATACACAATATAATGCAACTCAATCAAAAAAGTAAATGTTTACTGAGTTGAGTAAATAAGGAAGATCTTGCACAACAACAACTCACTGGATGTGTTTCTCCTATAGAGGATGGACTGCAACATAACCTACTTGCTGGTCAATAGATGAACCGTACACCTCACATGCTCTACTTAAAATTAGATTGAATAATCAGAGAAGCCAGATGACCAACCTGTTTTATGGAGAAAATCTGATGACACTGAATGGTAGCCAAACAATCGTAGCATTTCTATGTTTGCTCAGCAGCATCTGAGTCAGCATCGGGGATTAAAAAGAGATAGCGAGAGATATAGACGGACAGAGAGAATGCACTATAACTACCTCTACACAGTGTTATCTAGCCTACCCAATCAGGCCTTAAACAAAGTGTAAGACAAAGTAACTCATTCACTGTATCAGTGTGGGGTTGAGAGGCATGGTGATTAATTGATCCACAAAGTCTTTAAAAAATGACATCGGTTATGTTATTGGATATGAACAGCGAGAGCGGCCATGGAGGGTTGATAAATTATGTATCACAAAGATACTATTTAAAAGCAGATTCAAAATGGTGCATCATGCAGCGTAATGCTTCTATTTTTCTCAGAGAAGTCATTAAGACACAGGACCAAAACATCCAGTCCAGCTAAATGTCACCGGCTGCATGACTGACTGCTCTGCACACCAGAAACACAGCCTGGCCTCACAGCTGCGGACCAATGAAAATATCACAAAGCCCTTTAACTTTCTTCCTCTCCCTCGCTTTCGGACACTCATGACTACTAGCAGTGCGGTTTCCAGTAATTACGAGAGACTAATCTCTCGTAAGGCTACTACATTAGACAGAAAAACAGAGGAATAGGCGCAAGTAGATGAAGATAGAAGTAGTAACTACAGTTATGAAGGACATAAAGGTCTGATGCCTTGTAGCAAGAAACTGAATCAGTGGCTGATTTTGCAGATATTGATCAAAACAAACCCTTTTAGTTTTGTTTTCTAGTCAACACACCACTGACTACCATCAGTGGAACTATGTCTCAGACAGGGTCAGAGACAAAAAAGGAGAAATCCGATCCAGCATATAGCCCACTGTTTCATATAACAGTATTGATCCCAAAGAGCTGAAGTCATAAGGCAGGATGTGTTGGTGTATTGAAGGAAACAGTGTGCAGCAGCACAGTAATACTGTATTCTTTGAACTATTCAACTGAACTAAGTATACACACAGATCTATATGCATGGCACTGTATCTTGTCTTGTCATCTATTGCACGCCCAGCCATCTTGGTGGGAGGAGCCTCTTTGAATTGCACACACAGTAGGTGTCCCAAGGTTTCCTCCATTTTTTCTGCTATAGGGTTTTTCTGGGTATTTTCCCTTGTCTTCATAGAGGCCTCAGGCTGGTGGTGCCGGCCAGGTTAGGCTACCTTAGGCAGATTACGTAGGCTTGCTATGTCCTCCTCTCTGTTAAATCCTTTCAGTCCTCTTCTACCTGTTACTCTGTTTTCATGTGCTTTTGTTCAAATTCTGTAAGCGTACTTGTCATAATTGGTTGATAATTGATAAATGATTGTGTCATAAATTTGATTGTCTATCAGTTTGACCTCATTTGAGGCTTGTTTGTGATAAAGGGCTATATAAATACATTTTAAAAAATCCTCATGTTGCTGATGTGAGCTGTTGTGTGCAGCGTGCAGGACAAGCAATTTATTCAGGTAGACAAGGACGCTGGCAGAGATTTTATTCACCAGAAGGCCATTTCTTAATTGGGTCAAAGCCAGTCAAATGTGTGTCCTTCACTGTCCCTAAGACAAGACTATGTAGTTGTGTGTGATGGGAGCAACAGAAAAGGAGAGACAGGAATACACGTGGTTGTTTTCCTGTGAGCCATTGCCCTGAAATGCCCCTGCAGGATGTTCATCAATCAGGCTGGATAATCCTTAGTACACTGTCATATGAGTGAGTATGTGTACTCCTTCAGAAAGCCTGGATACACAAAGTGCACTTCCTCCTCCACATACTCTCCTATTTCTGTCAACAGAGGTCACACACTGATTGCTCTGCTCTGCTGCCTGACCAGCATGAGTGTGACAGCTGACTGTCTCCCCTGCTATCACTCACATCTCTGGTGTGAAAGGCAGACATTGTCCTCGCTCCTCTCATCAGCACTAAAATATTAACTCTTCCTCACTCATAACCCAAGCACGTGTTCTGCCGGTCTAAATCTGCCCGTAAGCTTTGCTCTAACAACATCTCTTTTATGCTCAGACACTAATGTCTGGCAGGCCATGATGGCAGGAGCCAGCCAGTTTAACAGGATAGTTGACGGGGTTTGACGGGTTCAAATTCCACAGCACAGGAGATATTTTAGAACCAAATTGCCAAAAGGGACTTGTCCTCCTTGTTGTGTGGCATTTTAGTGGTGTTGGTATGGGAGTTACAGAATAACTACACACAAGGATCTTCTTTGTCAGTAGTATAGTGTATTAAATGTTCTAAAGGAAAGAGGTGATATGCAACAAGTGTGATACTGATATCCAGTGAGAATTGAAAGAAACACTTTGACATTTCAGAGCTGGAGTGTGAGAGAATGTGAGGAATTGGGAGTCAAACACACAGTGACCCTACAGGTGAAGAAGAATTTCACTGATCACATGCACACACACACCAGGAAATCTGTGATGCGCCTGCCTTCTTCATAGCATTGACATGATGTTTTCAGAGAGGGTGCTTCACTTTTGGCACAGCTCTGTTTTGCTGTGGGAGAGCATCCTAAGAGATAGGTCTTCTTTCAGCTTAGCACCAATTGAAAAATTCTGGATGATGTTAGATCCTGACCAAGGGTAGAAGGAAAGCTCTATTATAGTCGACTGGATTCATAACAGGTTTAGGAATGAAAACCCAACAATTCCAAATTGTATGATGAGCAATTGTGTAAAAAATGGAGCAGCAGGAACATTAAAGTCTGTCATTTTGTATCAATCACATATAAGTGCTGTCATGATAGTTTTGGGGTCTACTGTGCATTCTAATGGAGCGAGTTGGGCATAGAGAAGTTGCTGCTCTACTATGATGATGCTAAAATATAGTGGAATATAGTGGTCTCTGTCTTTGTGCAACTCACCAATTCATCCAAATTTCTCATGTCCAATAAAACTCTTTTCTGCTGCCAGATGAACGGGGCTGGTTCAGGTTCATCCGCCACACTTTCACTGATCTCCTTTCGACTGAAACACCTGCTGGGCGGGCTCTGCTCTCCTGGTTCCCCCGCATCCCGCAGGTTCTCTTGGTCTCGGATCTCCTCCTCGATCTCCTCCTCCAGTTGGATCAGCATGGGGGCCAACATGCCAAACTTGGCCCCACGACGTGCCACTTCAAGGAGGCAGAGAACGAAGTTCTTCTCGTTGCATCTTTCCACCAGGTCGTTGGTCTCAAACATAAGGACGTCCTTGATCCAGAGCTCCTGCCTACACCAGGCGATGAAAATGGACACATTATCTCGTGCCAAAAACGAGCCAGCGACGACGTTGCGCGACTGAAAGACAACATCTTTGCATGGCACCTTCATGGACTGTGCAGCCTCCGGGTACTCCAGCTGGAAGTCCTGCGCGGCGCGGTTCACGTTGTTGGCGTGCCGACAGAGGGCACAGCCAGTCTCCAGCCCATCCATAAAGGTGTCCACAGTAATATCTAAGTCATAAAGGGTGTTCAGCCACTCGGCCAGATCCTCCTTCATGGCATACAGGTATTCCTCGCTGGATTTAAAGGGCCGGATACTCTTGGAGGCGGCAGACTGGATGTTGCTCTGATCAGCCATATTGTCGGAATATGTATCACTACAGTCTACTTAATAATTCCCGATTGTCTCATTGCACAACTGCCCTCCAAAGCCTCATCCGCAAAATATAGCGAAATACCCGTGTTGGCGCACCCATGCCAAGTAGCATGTGTGGTATCTCAATGCAGCTCCTTGAAGCAACGCTTTGTATTGTCAGAGGCGCACATCGGGATGCGGAGCGGCCGTGGCGCATGGATGCGTTTTCCGGATGTCTCTGCGAAACCCGTTTCCTTTAATGAGCGCATCGCAGAGTGAGAATGAAATCGGGACAGTCCGGGACAGTGACACACACCCACGCGTAGGCCAATTATTTAATCTGACACGGTGGATCCTCGCACCCATTCAAATCCACGCGTTGTCATGTCTGTGTGGATCAGTCCGTGAGTTGAGTCACGGCAGCTCCTTATCGATGAAATCACGACCACTGGCCATTGGCGGCATAGTCGCTCCCCGGTTCATCGTCCTCTACAAATAGGCTCAGCCCATGTTGCGCCGCCTCTTGCACTGAATATGTTGACCTGCTGTGGCTTAGACCAGCAGAGCGACTCGGTGGCACATCCCATTATAAGGGATAAACGCTCGGTAGAGAGGGAAAAACTTAACCCCCTGTTCGCCGTTTACCGAGAGGCCCGATAAAGGTAGCCTGCTAAAAGCCCAATTCCTGAACATAAAATCGTGATCTTGGAATTCTAAGTTTCTATCTGAGTAGAGTACAGGTCTGAGAACAAAGATTTGATATACCGTTTGGCAAAACTGTTGTGTACTTTCTATCTTTTTAAATAGTAAAACCAAAGGCTCTTTAAAAAAAATAACACCATTCAAGCATGAAGTGACGTTCAAATATCATGTCGATGTGGATACCTAAATTTTGATTTTTAAAAAAGGCAGATAGAACCTTAAAATACGAAATAACTATAGTAATCGTACAGCACATTTTAAAACGATACCGTACAAATATCAAAGCAAAACTATAAACTCCTATATGAATATTGTAACGGATGTAATAGAGGGCACATAACCTCAGCTTGCCCACCAATCGTTACGACATACATTTGTAGAAGATATACTTGTAGTATCAAACTTATTTTGTCTAAAAAAGCACAAATGAATGCTTTTCTGGAAGTAAATGACATTTGTTCATATTGGTGTTTGTTCATATGATGCTACGACCTTTTTATTCACCTCTACATCATGGTTTGTAGTGATGCACCAATAATTAGGCCTAAAATAAGGTCTCATAAACTCAGTAGGCTATTGGGTACCATACACACTATATGTCCCTAATAAGGTATTATTATTGTGAGTTTTTCATTCAGCTGAGCACACAAGCAGGTTTCAGTCACAGGAATGAAGACTATGGTTTCTAATGCAGGTCACCATAGACATATGACACATAAAGTGACATATAAAGCCCCTGTCAAGCATTTTAACTTCCTATCCTATCATTCACAGCTGATTAAAGATGAACCAGAGGCCCTGGTATGTCAGTAGATTTTAACCAACTCGTTTCACAAGTCAATATTGTGTTGAATGCGTGGTTATCGGAGGACAGGGCTACTCAATCCTCACAGAACAGGGCATCAGGGATTAAAAAGAGAGATAGAGAGAGGTATCACCACCTCTAAACGGTGTTATCTAGTCCAGCCAAACAGGCCATGAAGTGTAACACAAAGTAGCTCATTCAAGAGCGCATGATCTACTGCATGCATGGTAGGAAAATGGATCTTTTTGTGTGTGTGTGGGGCGGTTAACTCAGGGAAATAGTGTAAAAAAGGAAAAGGCAAAACCAACACAAACTCAAAAAATCGTAGGGACAGTGGAGCATTGATGGTATGACAGTTTAAGACGAGGTTTCAACCTTTTAGCCTGTTTGGATTATTTAAGTACATTTGGGAATCTGGATTTTGGGTTACAGTGGTATGAGAAAGATTTGGAAACATTAGGCCAAACTGATTGGGGCTTTAAAAGAATGAAAGAACAATCTCCTTTTAAATCAAGGGCTCTCCCTCAACTCTATTGGAGCTGCTCATGAACTACTCTAATGTGTGATTGTTTGAATTTCAGCAGGCCTACTGCCAAGAGGGGAGGCTTGTTTTCATTTAAAAAGAGGGATGTGTCTGTTTAAGAAAGACAGAAAGAGAGCGCAAGGGAGGGAAGGCGGAAGAGAGGGAGGGAGAAAGAGAGAGAGAGAGAGAGAGAGGGTGGGGGTTGATGAGATCATTTTCTGGGCCTGGATGAATCAGCTTTTCTGTGTCAGTAAGAGAGAGAGAGAGATCAGCACTCTATTAATCCAGCATGTGCAACTGGCTACAGCAAACAAAGACCACTTAAAGATGTCAGCCGTGACTGTGTTTCCCCCAAGAATAACTCTCACCATCACCATGTATTCGGTCTTTCCCCTGCACCAGGAGGTCAGACGACAGGGTCAGCTACAGGACAGCACCCCGAAAGCTGGAAGGGATTCAGTGTCTTGCTCAAGGGCACGTCAGCAGTGTGGGTGCTTGCTGAAATGGAGCTTGAACCATGAAGGGCAATCTACTCACTATGCCACCCTGCTGCCCAATACAGTATAAATTGAGTTGAGCATAGGGTCCAGTGTGATTCAGCCCCATGTTTTATTCCAGGCTATAATAAAAGCATACACATACACAATGCATTCTTCATTTTGGATTGCTTGTTTCCAGGGAAAAGCAGAGGTTGAGAAGTTTGACTAAAGCAATACGTACACAAACCTTTACTAAACAGAATATACTGCGTAGGATCTAACTCACAGCAGATTAGTTAAACAGAAATTTAGGTTTATATGGTGGCAACCCAATAGATGCATTAAAATCAAAGTAATTCTGACAGATGGATGACCATCAAAGGACTGTAAGAATGCCTTAATAGCCATATGGTTAACAGATGCTTGAAACGAACGTGCCAACTGTTGACATCTGTGATTCATTACAGTGCTTAATTCAACTTGATTGCCTTAAAGGGGAATACTGCTCAATTTAAGAAATCATGGTATTCCTATGGTATAGGACAGCCCATTCACCTTTTCATTCATGTTTATGACCAATTCTCCCCCAAAGCCAGAAACCGGATTACTAAGGCCTGAGCCTGTAACGCCAAGATGGGAAATCTTGTGTGAGAAAAGTGAAACATGTTAAAGGTCCTTGTTGTTTCCTGGCAACAAGGGTACTTTTTTCTGGTCCAGAGCTGGCATCACTGAAGAACAAAGCTCATTCTGTGCTTGAGTCTTAGTTCTCTGGTTATGGTAGTTCATGTTCACAAATATTTTACTTCCGTAGATGATAGCAATATGAATTCTTAAAGTGAGTGGGTTTCCCCTTTAAAGCCACTACTAATCAATCGTCAAAATGTTTCATAAACAGAATGTAATACATCAACATAATTGCCAGCACACTAAGACAGTTGCAACTAAATATTGTAGATTAAGGTTGCACTGGGTAATTAAAAAAAAAGCCCTGAAGACAGCTGCTGCATTTTCTTGCCTGTGTAAAAGCTTGTAAATAGTGCCACCTTGAGACCATTTACTAGACCAACTGAGGCGGGTAAAGCGCTATCAACTACTTTAATACTCGTACCTTTAAATATGGAAGCCAATATGACCCCAGACCAGTGATGTTTGCTTTATCCTACAGTGGGAAACGAGAAGTTTTGTACTTTTGACACCCAGAGTGAAGAATGCACTGGTTTTCGCTAAGCTGACAGCATCAGCAAACGGGAATGGCTACTGGGGATCAGCACCTACTGTGGACCAAGTCCTGATCTACGTGTCACCCAGGGACCTGACTGTTAACTGTTATGAAGCTGACTTTACTACCATACAGCTCCTCCCCAATTGTAAAGCAGCATCCCATTATGGAAGACTATGGGGGATTTGTAGGCTTGTTTTGATCTCACACACACACTAGGAGTTATTCTGGGGGTCAAACGGCATTGATGGGCTTTCTCACTCAATACGTTTTTGCTGTAATGTTTCATTATCATCAGTTTCCTCCCTTTGTTCACTTCTCATCTGTATCCTTTTCTTTGCAGCTGCAATGACCCCATTTCCAGTGATAATGAAGATTTCCTCTAATCTACCAAACACATGCACCATGTTTACCATGTTTAGGTAATCTGTCCACAAAATGCTAATTTCCAAAAACTTGACCAGATTGACAGTAAAGCTTTCATTAAAATCACTAATTATAATCCCAATTAATCCCTGAGGATACACTGTCACAAATTACAAAAAAAAGATACATATTCAAAAAAAGCCTACAAAATTACAGCAGGCAAGACTAACTCATTTGGAAAAATGGAATCAATATTTTTGATCTATTAAGTGATGAACTTGAAGTAACTTTGTTTTCCTAAAATAGGTGGATATGAAAAACAATCATTGAGGGGGAAAAAAAAAGAAGCATTTTTCTGACTACTCATGTTAACCATGACTCGTCAGTCTGTTTTGTGAAAGACAAAAGTCTCAACTTCAATACCATTAAATCAGAAAATTTTTATTTCCCAAATTTGTCATTACATTATTGTCAGATGCCTTGGGGAAGGGGATGCAATTACAATAAAAAATGAGCCTTGCATTTTACAGTACACTGTCAAAACTAATCTGCAAATTGAAAAAAGGCAAAAGAACATGCACAAGACAAGATGAAGCATAACCAAGGGTAAACAAACTAAAAAAATAACTAGAAACACTTGAGTTGAATGAAACTGCACCAGGATATTCAAAAGCAGTCCTATAACCATCGATATTTGGAATTATAAATTAAAAATGTCTTAAAAATCAAATCCCGCACTAAGAGGAAAACTCAAGGAGTCTTCTTTCAGTAGGGTCGGTCTCTGCGTTCCTGGCGATGGTCCCTAGGAGAGCGTGCGAGAACAGAGGGAGTGGTCATCAATCATGATGGGAACATTTGGAATAAAGAATAAAACCATTTTAACGGGTGTAAAGGAGGTGTTAGAAGAAGAGTCTTTACCCTACCTCATATCCATCTTGCCGGGGGGGCCCATTCCTCTTCCACCCCTGCCGCCCATCCTGTCCATGGGTGGTCCTCCCCGCCCAGCCCCACGGAAACCTCCTCTTTCCATTCCACCTCTCCCTCTGAAGCCACCACGGTCGCCCCCCCAGCCTCCGCGGAAGCCTCCAGGGCCCCCTGGCCCTCCAGATCCGCCTGGTCCACCACGGTCCATACCTCTGCCTCCGCGCATTCCCATACCACCTCTGCCTCGGTCACCACCTGAAACAAGTACAGCGCTCAGTTTTAGCGTACACTAACAGGTTAGCTGCACCAATGAAGTGCATTTACTCCTCACAACTTTAGACATCACTTCAAGTATGCCAGAAAAGAACCATAGACCAATTAAACGAGTGTTCATGTTCGTACCTGCAGGGGGAAATGGAGGGCCACCCCCTAAACCTTCTGGTTTGGGAGCTTTGCACTGGTTACACTCCATCCTCCAGGCGAAGTTCTGGTTGCCACAACCCCTGTGACAATCAACCATTTATTAAATATTTAGTAAGTATTAAAAACAAATGTTTAATACAGAAAATGCATCCAAGTGCAGACAATGCTCTTCAGAGAATACATACGGGTTAGGGCACTCCCAGTCCCCAGCCCTCTGCTGCATATTGCCTCCTGAAGGTCCACCTCTGCCCATACCGCGTGGTCCACCTCGTGGGACAAAACCACCACGCTCTCCTCCACGGCCCATCATACCTGATAACAGAATGCATAGCAATATGGAAGTTATAGCAATGTCATAACGAGGCTGTAATTAACTTTATTCTGCTTTTTAAACATGAAATACTGGGGGCGTGGCTGCAAGGCTCACGGAAAGCAGCTGCACCTGGCTATTTTATAGCGCAGCTTTTTTGTGACCTAGCCATCACCATGGTAAACAGATGGATTTCACAGCATAGTCAGCTGACAGTTAACAGCCAGAATAAAAATGGATAAAGTACCAGTAGAAAAGTTGATATTTTTATTTTGATCCTAAAGAGTCAGTATGGTGCACACTGGCTGTGTTGTGAGTTGTACCTAATGCCAAGTACCATTTACTGGCAGATACTGCAGCTATTCACTATGGAAACCCTGTGTTTCATTATCGGCAAAAAATTTGGTCGAGGCAGCGCTACAACAATGTAGAATGGTGTGAGCGTGCCCTCAGGGAGTCAGTCTTGTAAAGACATTGCTGACATTTACCTCCACGACCCATCATGCCATCTCGCATGGGCATGCCCCCTCTCATCCCGCCCATCATGGGCTTACGACGTGCCATGGACACCTTAAGCCTTCGGCCCTGGAACTCTTTCCCTGCAATTAAAAATAAATAGAGATGAAAACATGCACACACAAATTACAAGTCACAGTTGGACAATTTACATAGGTCTTTAATGTGGAGTGTGATGCACACAAAACTACCATCAAAATGCTCCACTGCTGCTTTGGCGCAGAAGGGCTCCTCATAGGATAGGGTGGCATCTCCTTTGGGCTTCCCCGTATCCTTGTCTGTGTATATGTTAATGGCAGGCTGACCCAGTCTGCGGTTCATCTTAAAAGAAGAATTTATCACATTACATTCTAGACATTTGTTCTGATCACATTTCTCAACATTTAGAAAGAGCTATTCTTACCCTGATTGGTCCAACATGTTTAAAGAATTCAGCCATCTCCTCCAGGGTGGCATTCTCAGTCAGCCCTGTGATGTAGATTGTGCTGTTCTCAGAGTCATCCTGCTCTTCAGGGCGCCCTGAAACAAACCAACAAATTGAAGTAAATATGCAGCCTTTATCTAAACTAATTATGTACTTGCATCATTTCCTAACAACCATGCTTTAGAAAGTGTTAAAGGTCTAGCCTACTCACCCTCACGCTCTGTTTCGCTGTTCATGGGTCCTATAGTCCAATTGAGGGGGAGAGAAAAAGGTAAAGAAAAGTCAGGGTGCTACTTGAGGTCACTGTACAACTCCTGAGGAGTATTATAAAGAGATAATCCAGACACTTCCTTACAGACGCTGTCAGCCATATTGGAAAGTTGAAAATGGCACCTTATGGTAGACCACATTTCCCTCTCAAGTGAAATATTGAAAGAGTGGAAAATAAAATACCTCAGACCCCTTTGTAAATAATAGTGTGCCATTTGAGAAGCCTCTTAGACCAGTTATAAATCCTCAAAAAAAAGACACCCAGGAATTCAGTCCATGAGATTTAAGGCAATAAAAAGCGACACTTTTGTTGCCAACAGTAATTTGTCATTACCCTGTCAAAAACGGTCATTGTCAAACCATAAGCAGTGACTGATAAAAAACTAATTATACCAAGTACCCCAGAGAAAAAGGTCTCAGGCATCCAAAAACATTACCCCTATATTTTCAGATATTGTGTTCAGGTAAATAAATTCTGCATACCACAATGTAGCATACATCAATAAATCGAAGCGTACTTTCTCAAAAAGTTTAAGGTTTGGAATGGACTAACCAGTGTAATACTCGTTAACTTACCACCAGGCTTACTGAAGCCACCTCTGTCTCCAGCGCTGCTATGGAGGAATAAATGGAGATATGAAGGCGATTTCCCTTTTACAGCCACTTCCGTGCCTTGAGCCAAGTGGCTTGATTGAGGGAGTAATGAATACAGTTCTAACTAGCCTAACAGCAATTAAGAACTCCCCAAAATGATATACAATCCAATCGAGGGGGAAGGGGGTTATTAACTACATTATCAACTATTTCTTTGCTAGCTGACTAAAACTTTAATGACAGTTTTCAGTAGTGGATACAGTTGAGTAGAGTTATACTAATTACTAACATTTTCATTACCATTGAAAAATGTGACAAAAACCCCAAACATTTGTACACAAGTAGAAAGATTTCAGATGCATTGATTCCATACATAATATTTACACACTACAACTTTGCACTAACATTATTGTACTAACAAAACTTACAGCTGAAACAAATATGTACAAGAGTTAAAATAAATGCAATGCATCTGAAATTTCACATGATCAGGTGATCATATTCACCGTGTAATTAAAAAAAAAACAAAATTGTACACAGTTCAGTCCCACCAGGATTTCTGAGTTTTTTCTGATTATTGCGGCCCAAAATGATTGAATTTGGAGTGGCTTTCATAAAAAAAAAAAAAAAAAAAAAAAAAAA
>OOFE01027661.1:0-19456 GCA_900323365.1 Monocentris japonica | reverse complement strand
GGCTTTAAAAAAAAAAAAAAAAAAAAAAAAAAGCGATGCAATTTGCAATATTTTTTGTGTTATCTTGAGGTAAAACAGCAGGAATGAATGAAAAGTGCATTGTAACATTGCCCACTCTGTTTTTTTAAGTAGTACAGTAATCGTCACACACCGCCGGCTGAAAGCTTGTTTAACTAAACATGATCTCTGTCTAATGCCTCTTTTTCTTTCATTCCTTGTTTTCATTTTGTCTGTTTTTTTCCCCTTTCAGGCTGCAATGCAGCATATCTACAACTTGTCATTACATCATTAGTTGACCGATCTCGTCCCGCTCTAATCTC
Organism: Monocentris japonica; assembly: GCA_900323365.1. Taxonomy (NCBI): domain Eukaryota; kingdom Metazoa; phylum Chordata; class Actinopteri; order Trachichthyiformes; family Monocentridae; genus Monocentris; species Monocentris japonica. Next base: position 19,136 of record OOFE01027661.1, on the reverse strand, counting down.
CCCATCAGGTCTGTCAGTTTGACAGAAATGGAGAGAGGGGTCCAGACAGGAGAACACACATCTAATCAACATCTAGCAAATCAACTTCAACAATTTATAAAATGATTAGGCTACACAGTGGCGTGGCCCGTCCAACCGGCCCACAGACCCACCGGGATATGTCCTTGTGTGTAGGTTCAGGATAAGAAAGCAAATGGTGCAAATTACATATTTAAAAAAAAAAAACAAAAAAAACACACAACCTCCCGAACATGTAGGAGAGTTAATGTAACGTGTAGGAGTGTTAATGTGGAAGCAGTGTGCCGATTTGACCGTTTTATGTGGGAAATTGCAGGGTTTTGGCAAAATTACAAGCGCTTGCAAGTACTGCGGCAATTAGTTGAACTTGCATAAAGTCTTGTGAGTGCAAGATCGCAACATCCTGGAGGGACTGATAGTTAAATATAAGATAAAAAATTATCTCAAACAAAAAATATCTAATTTATTTCACCATGTTACAGTGTTTACCAAGGTAGCAAATTAAAAACAAAGACTTGGTCAATAGATATACCAATCATGCTATAAAAAAAAAAAACAAACAAACACCATCCTCAGTTCTTGAATTAAGGCAGACCCCGAATCTTTGTTTAAGCTCCCTCCTGCTGCTACCTGTACTGAGTACAGGTACTTTTTAGTATAGATGGTTTTAAATGGCTCTCACTGTTACCTGTACGGTATAAATGTGACAAAGCATGTTAAAAAGATGCTCAAAGGAATGTAATCAAACATTTGTAATCCAAACCACAAAACAAACATCTTGAAAATTACAAAATGACATTATGTGACCCCCCTCAGATATTCCTGTGCCATACTAAAATAATTAATCCCAAACTGAAAATACAATTATGGAGATACTATGTGTACATTTACCAATGCTTCAATAACAATGTAGTTGCTTGATTCATGCATAGTAATAATTTATCCCCCCCATTACATTCATTGTGTCACCTGTTGAGACTCCAAATTGAAATGTCAAAAGTTTGCATGTATGTGTGCGATTCCCTGAGCCAGAAATTGGAGAAAACAAATCGTGCACACCCTTGTCATCTATTAAGATTTACACTGCTGAACCAGAAATTTTGAAACTCAGTTTGATGAGCTGTACCTCTTGCAAGGAGATACTTGCATTAGCAGAGCTCATGATTCACATATGCTGTTGCTCTGACCCAAGACTGATCAATCAATATCTAAAAAAGATCTCTCCCAAAACCAGATCCCAGAAAGCAACACTAATCTGTGGTGTGATCAAGATTTACAATGATGAGTTGCTCTGTTGAGAGCAACTCATCATTGAGAGACTGAATTTGTGGATTCAAGATCTGTTTAAGTTCTCATCTTCCAATCGGCTTTGCTTTCCAGCAGTGGCAATTGAACTGAACCAGAGAACATACAAATTCCCCCAAAATACCCCTGGTTTTCTCGTGGCTCTCTCTTCCATTTTCCTCAATCTTCAAAATTACCACAAAATTAGGGGAGCTGGACACCGGTGTGACTGATTTGAGGTTGGGTCAAACCATTTCTGACTATAAAGGACAGCAGAAATTGTACATTAACAGGACCAAAACTGTCCTAAGGCACTCTCATTTTCCATTGATGAATTTCAGTTTTGACAAATATTGAAGCATTAACCACAGATTATTGAAATACCCCTGTTAATTTGTTTAGAGTGTAAAATGGATGGATCACCTTGACCTAATATTGGATCTTAAGCTATAAGTTAAAAAAAACTGCATTAAGCTTGAGAAAACCTTGTTCTTATTTTCCTGTATCTCGCTCACTCTATGGTTGGTGCAGCGTATTTCATTATTACTGAGGCCTTATCTTGCAATACCATTAAGTTATTAAACATTCGATTATTATGTTATAATTTATTGTGATTTAGTCAGGCAAGTCAATTAAGAACAAATTCTTATTGACAATGAGAGCCTGGCAAAAACCAACCAAACTGAAAACACCAGATAAAGATATTTGTTCATTAACATGTGACAAATTTACCAAGTGGAAATATATTCTCCACTCTCAAAATCCAAATGAGACCAAAATGTTCGTCAACTGGCTGCACTTAAGCAAGCATAAATAACCCATTTTTAAAAAAGACAAAAAAGTGTCACTTGAGGCTGGTTTTAAAACCCCTTAAATGTCTGCTTCACGTATTAGAAAAGTTATGCAGGACACACTAAATTGTATGTTTCCCAAGAAATACACGATCAAAATAACTGAAGAATTTTGATTACCCTTTGAGCAATCATAAGTGAGTCAATCTCCCTAAAACCATGAGCTACTCAAAATAGTGTGAATGCACCACAGTGAGACACTCCGATTTAAAATGTGCTGCTGAGATATAGTGACATGGAATACCAGTGTCTGAATTATAATTTAGATAATGTGAAGATTGTTCCAGTACTATCCAATCACATTAACCATAGACCAATCATGAGATCAGCAACTCCCTAAAATCAGTTACCCAGAGTATTTTTGATAAATGGTCCACAGTGAAATCATGTGCTGAGGTATAAGATGTCCAAGTAAGATAAATGTGCACAGGTGTTTAAAGACAATTAACTAACTTGATATTGGAACAAACCTTGACCTTACCGTTGGCCATTTCAGAGACAGGGCTGAGAGAAACTGGGCGAGTACATTTACATTTGTGGCATATGTTGGCATGCCGTCATGGGAGAAAGATTTTTATGAAAATCGCTAAAAATCATCATGAATTATTTCAACTATTTTTATGGGGACTCAGCCCTGCTCTACCTGACCACAGCACCTGTGAGTGAAAATACAAGTGAGGTTAAGTGTAGAGGAGAGGAACTTACCCCATACCACGGCCCATGCCTCCACGCCCACGATGCATCATTCCACCTCGGTCAAAGCCATCCCTGCCAGGCCCTCTGCTGTCCCCTGTCCCTGGGTACCTTGCAGGGTCTGAGCCAGAGTAGCCAGAACTTCCACCCTGGCCATCCTGTCTGTAATTACCTACAAAGGAAGAACACAATTACAATATAATATACAATGAAGGGAGTGTGTTTACAAATTGGACTGCATCATGTGAAAATAATGGACAGTAATATATAGTAGCCCAAGCTGAAAAACCAAGACTTACTGTAATGGCTGGACTGGTTGTAACTGGGAGGTCCACTCTGTTGGCCATACTGGCTGGGTGGTGGCTGCCCATAGGAACCTGAGGCTTGAGGAGGGTAGGCTGAAGGAGGGGCCTGTTGCTGCTGCTGTTGGGGCTGCTGTGGGTAGCTGCTTGGCTGCTGACTGTAGGCTCCCTGCTGGGTCTGGTATCCAGACTGTTGCTGGCCATATGCTGCTTGTTGGGAATAGCTGTTTTGGTTGTAACTAGTTGGCTGGCTGTTGGCATTGTAACTGATGGAGAGACAAACAAACAAAGAAGACAATTATGTTAAATGTTAACATCTTGTTGCTCTATAAACAGATTGTTTCTTTGGTTCACAGTGGGTGGCACATACCTCTGGGGTGCAGTGGGAGCGGCCTGCTGGCCATACCCAGGGTAGGCGGACTGGGCAGTATAGCCTGGCTGGGAGCCATAGGACTGGGTGGCAGCTGGAGCAGCAGCAGCAGGAGTACTGTCGTATACAGTAGCTCCATAACCCTGGGCGGACTGGGAGTAGCCATGAGTACTGGACTGGGCAGCAGGATAGCCGGCTGTGGAAAAGGACAACACAAAAAGAGCAGAAGCAAAGATACTGCAAAACAATGTATACAGCTGCTATGACCATCTAATTCAAATAACTAAGTTATTTAAATTGGCTTAAATTGGATAACTGTCCTAAACAGTTTAATGTGTTTATACAGTAGAAAAATATTTTCTCAAATACTTAAAACTAGTGGCTGTGACCTGTTCTTCCAGTAATCTTTTCAAATGTATGTATGCTTTTCCTTGTTTGCTTTAGAAATTATTGAAAGTGTAATACCACATCCACTGAACATCCAATATCAAGCTAACTGGCTTTATGTGCATGTAGAGAGAGAAATAGCAGTAGCCTGTTGTTGCCAGTGGAGTTATAACTGTTATGCAAAACACATCTCTTGCAGATGCTGACAAATTACTGACCTGATGCTGGTTGCCCGTAAGAGGATCCATACTGTTGCTGCTGCTGAGCATAGCCTCCAGCTGCTGGTGCTGTCTGAGAATAAGTTGTGTCAGTGGCAGCAGGTTGAGCATATGACCCATAACTCTGTTGGCCATAACCCTGCTGAAACACGAAGGGCATACTTTAGCTGCTGGCAAGCACCAGCATAACTTTACCAATGGTTTGAGTTACTGACCATTAGGGTTGGGCATGAGTAATCGATCTTTATTGACATTAACAGACATTTATCTTGAGGATCAATACCTTTTTCATAGTCTGCTGTACAAACTTAGAATATAATGGACACATTTCCTGCAGTTCATGACAACTGTATATCAGTCTATCATTGTCCCATCACTTTGAAATCATATTGTTCCAGCTCATGTTCAACCCCCTCGTGTTGTAAGCACATTATGTCTTGTACTTTAAATCTCACCTGTGCAGACTGTCCATAGCCTTGTGAGGGCTGAGCAGCGTAAGACCCATACCTGTAAAAGCAGAAAATTCACTCAGCAAACTTTCAGAGAGGCAATTTCTTATTTGGTTTGAGTACAGGGTTCCCATTGCAGCCCAGAAATGTTATTCCTTCCTGGTGTGTTCATGTTTTTCAGGTCAGTCTAAGTTCTAAGGGGGTGTGAGCATACAATGTAGAAAAATAATATCTGAATGTCTCTGGTCTTATTTCTGGGTACAACCATCACTTAGGACCCTATCAGCAAATCTCTGATTTGGGCTATCATTCCTCAAATGTAAGTGGATCAACAAGCAGCTGTGCTTGACATTAAAGCCTTCACTGGTTGGGAAAATACATGAACACATGTCCATAATACTTCCAATACTATATCTCCTTAACTTTTCCAGGGCTGGAAAACAACTTTCCTGAAATTGTAAAATACATTCTAGTATATTCCTACAAAGTGACATTTGTAAATTCCCTGCATGTTCCTCCCCAGGAAACGTATCAAATTCCCTGATATTTCAGAAATTCCATGACAAACACTATTAAATCTATACTAAATATATTCAAAGTCACAGCAATAATTATTATAGTAAGAGTCTTACCCCTGTTGGGCAGTGGTCTGACTGTAGGAACTGTAATCTGTAAAGAAAAACACAATGAAAAGTTGGACGTTAATTACGTTCAAACAGCAGCTTCTTCGCGCGCGAGCCTAGCCAGCAGTAGCTTCGCGGTTAGCAACACATTAACGTTACACAACACAAATACGTTGTTCAGGCGCTAATCAGAAAAGAACAAAACGACGATTTTTCACAATGAGAGCAGCTAGTTGTTGACGACAACTGTAATTTTAGCAAAAGACGCCAGCTTTCTATTGTAAATAAAATGGCTAACGACATTCATTATCGACATAAGCATGCAGGGAAAAAAACCATCCGGCAGACAAGACGAAAGAGATTTGATGAGACCCATAGGCCTTGTGCCCAGTGCTAACGCTTACTATGTAGCGATGTTCGGTTAAATAGACATTAGAAAGATAAGATACGGCGATAGAACCTCTACACGGTGAAACGGTTAACTTAATTGTAAACATTATTTGAGCTCAACCCTTTAAAATCTGGATAAAAGATTGAAATCCTGCACTCACCCGGAGCAGTCGCCATTTCAGTGTGCCTGCGCGAATGTAAGGGCTGGTGAAGAAGTGTGCTTCGTACTTTTGAGTCACACAATCTCGCGAGAACGCGATGCTACGCCGCTTTGTCTTTTTGTTCGTTTTTCTTTAAAATGAGACGTTGAGAGTGGCCAACAACCAAGGGGACTGTAAGATATAAGACTTTGATTGATTTCTTTCAGAAGCAGAGACAATATTTCCTATAATTCCACGTCCCTTGATGTTTTATTTTTTTTTTTATTATTTTTTTTTTATAAAACTTCTTCCCATGGAGGCGTGACCTGCAGTTTGGGAGCCGAAACGGAAGTTAACCAAGCCCGCCCACTGGTTTACTAGCGGCTAGGTGGCTAGCGCGAGTTTCCATAGACACTGGGACAGGTCTTACAACCTAACGAAGCAATACATTTTGTTGAAACCTGGCAGCGCTCTCCGTTATATAAGCAATCATCACACGTCTATAATTTCTGTTGAAGAAAGTGTGTACTTATAAGGTAGTCAAATAATAAATATCACCTCATTTTACAACATATTTCAGAAACTGTACTTTCCAAATATCAAGTACTCTGTAATGTATCAAAATAGGCAACAGTGAACAAGAGGCGGGCAGAAGTGACGTCACGTCGTGGCTCTGAGTGTTGGAATAAGCCAGTGTACCATTCATGGGGGTACAAGTAAATATTATATACATTTGCAAAACAGTATATGGCTTGAAATTTCAATTAATGCATCTACAATTTGATTAAAAGTTAGAAACATGTACGATATGTGGTGGTAAATTGTGTCTTTTTTATCCAGAAGAGACTATGCTAATCAATGCTGACGATTGACATTGACTCGTCCAAACCTAGACGACGTAAAGAGGAACTGAAAGCAGTGGATGGTGAAAAAAAAAAATCATCATACTCCCGAGCATTTTCAGACCTACCGTGACTTGGCCATATCTGTTGGGATTCTCCTTATTTAAAACTACTTGTTATCCTGGTGTAAATGACTCGGTCATTTTCAGTAGCAATTACACTCGGCAAGTAGAAAATGCTTCCTCTCGATGGTAGAGTGGACTTGGCAGTGTGCTGTGTGCTGCAGGGTCTCTGGAATCGAAGAGGATTTTACAGCTAGCAACTTCAGTGAAATTATTACTCCTGCTTCCTATTCTGACAAATCATTACAGACATACTCCGTGTTATTTCTGTAGTGCATTATAAGGCATCTTTCTTGTTATGTGCACAAACAGAACTATACAAAAGGGCACAACTGAGTACAGGTGACGTTAACTTAATGATGTTTGGTCGTGTATTCTCAGTATGGTTCGGATCAAATCGTCCTGGTTTCTTCATCGGGACAGCTTTATTGTTAACACTAATGATACTGATGTATTCTGGGGGCATCCAAGCAAGTTTAAGCTTAGGCCCAGGTGGAGACTTCCCAAGCTTCCGAGGTAAACATACATTCACCTCAGATTTCCTGGGTGTGCATATTGGAAAACCATCTCTGTAAAGTAATTTGTAACGTCAGATAACCAAAGCAAATAATGTCTCCATTTCTCCCCCCACCCCCTTGCTCTCTCAGATGTGCTCCTTTATGCTTTCAGTCACGATGAGTTGCCTGCTCTTCTCGGCAGTGCTGGCCTCCTGCTGTTCCTTGGACCGTTTCAGGAGCGTCGCTGGGGCACAGTGGCCTTCCTCGGCCTCTCCATCCTGTCCATGGCCATGCTGCCTCCTCTCTATACCCTTGCCCTTTTTGTTGGTGGGGGTGAGGCTAGTCGGATCTGTGGTTACTCGGCCGTTCAGCTGGCTTTATTGACAGCCCAGTGTCGCCAAGTGACACAGAGGAGGCTGTTGAGGTGTCTGCCAGTCTGGTTTCTGCCCTGGCTTCTTTTGCTCGTCAGTCTGCTGTTGCTGCCGAGTACACCAGCCCTGCTTCACTTCTGCGCCATATGCATTGGACACAACTGTATCCTTACCCCATAATTTTTAAAATACAAAACAAACCTATATAAATGTTGAGTTTAATTCTTATGTTTAAATTATATACGTTGGACCTCAATGACACTGTGATGCTTTCAACAATCTTTTCCTTTATGTTGCTTAATATAATTTGAAGATAGTCAGTCCTTCATTGGAGTTTTACAGGAACTGGAGCAGGCCAGAATCTTTGACTTCATGCCTGATTGGGCATGTGTTTTCACCTCCACCAGATTCAGGTTGCCCACCTATGCTACCTCACAGAGGTGTGAATCATCTCATCCAAACCAATAGTTTCATTCAATATTCTCACTCACTACCTGTGTTCATGACTGTGGCAGATTTGGTGATTCTAACTTTAATTGGTCTTACAGATCTAGATTACTTTCTCAGACAATGCCTATGGATCAGGCAGATCCTTCCAATAGGCCCCCCATGAGGGATCCCTCACTTTTGAATCAACGGCCATGGTTGGAGCCTGTGTCTCCTTGGCTAATGGGAGGGTCTGCTGCACCATCTGAGGTAGAGTTATTGGAGGAACAGATGCTAAAGGCTGGGATACTGGCCTCCTTACAGGATGCTCCCGAGGACCCCGATGCAAAAGTGGAGGTGCCAAAGTCATCAGTTTCCTCTCTTAGGTTAGTAAGAACAAACATAATCATGGGTTTTACTATCATGTGTTTTCTTTAAAATGGTGGACATGTTTTGAATTAAAATTTGGTCTCCAAAATACAGTTATATTTGTGTGATGTGAAGTATAGTACAGTTTATCACAAGGCTGGTGTTGTTTTCTCAGACTACAGCAGCTGGAGAAGATGGGGTTCCCCACTGAGAAAGCTGTAGTGGCATTAGCAGCCTCAAAACAGCTAGATGGCGCCATCTCCCTGCTCATTGATGACCGTGTTGGGCCACAGGCTGTGGTAGTATCTAAGGGGAAGAGCCCTCTGCCATCACAGAACACCTGATGCAACATTAGACTCAGACCAGTATATGGTCAAGCAGACTCTGAAACAATGTCTGATGTTGTGCAATGCTATTAAGATATGCTTGGATTTTGCTGAGCTTAACTGATGTTAAATTGTCCCTGTGGGCTAATTAGAAAAAGAGATTTCTCATTTTCAGAATCCTTATGGAAAAAAAGAAGGAGGGACTGAGTTGTCATCCACTGCGAGCTTAATCAGTTGGGGATGCAAACTTAACTGTTGGAAGACAATTTGTGTAACTCTATATAAAATGTACATCAGAGAGTGAATGTCACATTTATTAATGTTATAGTAGTGTTTAATGAATACTGCAATGACAAAATGAGGACAGGTGACGTGTTAAAAAACACTGAACATCTTTTTTATTATACATCTAGACAGGATTATCTTAACACAATAACACATTTGCAAGCAAAAAAAAAAACGCTCAAAAAATTAAATGAAGTTACACATATCAGCATACAAAACAAACTACGGTTGATCATTTTAAATAGTTCACAACATGTTTGATATAAGATGAAAACCCAGTTATCAAGTCTTTTTATCAGGACAGTTTAACCAGTCTACATTTACCAGTAAAATAGTGGTAAAAATATGTTCAAGTTCAAATAGTTTTTGCTGTTTCTTCTGTGTGTCTGCTTACCTGTGTGTTTGTGTTTTAAGAGCTGACACTTTTTTTAAATGGAAAGCTAAAGGGTTAATAAATAGATGAGCTCTGAAAAAGGCCTTTCATCTTCAACATTAAGTTTTTTTTTATTTTCTTTTAGATTTTTTTTGGGTTGTTTCCAGAATAAATCATCTTTTATGATTGTTTCAGTGGATATGCAACCAAACCAAAATGCAATGCATTTTTTTTTGCACTGATTAATTGTGAATGTGTGTAATTTAAGGGAAATAACACTCACACCAGAAAATTCAGATCACTGTTAGCAACTGATATTTCAGTGAGAGTAGAGATGTCTTCATCTTTTAGTGCACTACATAACATTGAGTTAAACAATATGATAGAAGTATAACAAAATTAATATTAGAAGAGGTTCGTTTGTGTAATTGTGTCCTGCAAACTGCTCATGCTCAATATACTTAAATAATGAAATGTCTTCAGATTGCAGACACATTGTGAAAGCAAAACAAACTCAGATCCAGTCTCTTCTCACATCTGATTCCTCCTTTAATTGATTACTCTTAATGACCCTTATTGTCCAGAATATGAGCACCACAGAAGAATCTCAAATAGATTTTCCTTTTATCAAACGTGACTCTTTATTTTATTTTTTTCTGGAGCTGAACTTATGTTCTCTAGCCCCAGCAATGGGATACGGGGAACTGTCGGGTCTATGTGGAGATAAGTGTTTACGTATTGGGGGAGGGTCATACTGGTTCCCAATGGAGGTGGGCATTCTGGAGTATCAGTGGAGATTCCCTGAGGCGTCCCCCACCTTAAATCTGATGGTACAGCCCAAAGAGGGTATCAGATAAGGTCTGAATCAGTTGAGTGCCAGAGAGACCTAATGGAGGGGGAGTCAACCCAGCCTGTGATCCTCAGGGTCAGCGGGGGCTACTTCCCTCGACCCTTGGTGTCCGAGGACAGAGGTGAGGCAAGTCGATATGGAAGCCCACCTGCTCGCTTATCTCTGTAGAAACTCGGGGATGCTGTGCCAAATGGACCATCCCCAGACCCTAGATCAGGCTCTGTTGAGGAAAGAAAGGAGTTGGAACCAGGTTTCCCTATCCACCAATGCACGTGTACACATGTACCCTGGTCCTAAACCGACTACTTTGATGTAGCTGGGAAGTTGAACATCAGACACAAACTGCCCGGTTCAAATTATTTACCAACTAATTAGTCAGGAAGCTCATTAGATCACAATACGATCACCTGAAATGATAAATCAAATCCCTCTCCGGTAGACCTCACTGTGAGGGAGGTGTAGCTGGCTAGATCAACATGCATTACATGCATTGGTACACATTAAACCACAAAACACAGAGTATTTGGTGTTGCCATCATAAGATCGTCACATTCAATGCAATTATACAATTTGGGAATAAATTCCTGCAAAACATCTACTTTTCAGTGACTAGATCAACATTCAGCAGGGCAGTAACAAGTATTAATCATAATATTCACTTGTTTATTACTGTCGGCCTACTGGTCCACACTGGCCCACACTTTCTAGATGCTGTTCCATAAAGAGCAGTGTGGCTAATTGCAGAGGGCAGGAAGAGCTGTGGGTGAGGATGTCTCTCAGCATTACCTGGCCAGATGATAGCCTCCAGCAGCGTCACCCTGCGAGCCAGAAGCTCAAGGTCTGCCTGCAAGTCTTGGAACATCTGCAAGCTAATGTCCTATCAGAAAGCAGTGACAGGGGAACTGTGTGAGGGGGTGGAAACATCAGGCCATGTCCTGGGGCTGCTTGCGACTGTTCACACTCCTTGTCCCAGGAGTGAAGCATGACGGGGGTGTGAGACCCCACCTTTGACCCCTGCCTAAAGCTGACCCTGACTCAGGCTTCCTACTCACCATGAATACCGATCATAGTCTCGAGGATTAAAACCCTTTCGGCTAAGATCTTCAGCGCCTCTCTGATCTGATGTATTCCGTCCCCCTGTGAAGATAGATACAGCCGTCAAGGTAAGGAGCACAAGCCAAACAACTGCTCGCCAAGATGCAAGTATTTTTTTCTCCTTTCGATTCATAACAGCAGTTAGAAGGTTAAAACAGTCCACATATCTGCCCAGCACTCTCTGATATTATCTCTTCCCTATATATCTCTCTACCTCCCTCATTCTCTGGCCATGCTGCTATATCAAGCCAGTCTCTGCCATGCTGGGCTGGGCAGCAACAGCATGCACATTACAGCCCAGCCTCATGTTGGTGACGTAACACAGCTCACAGTGCACAGTCCCAGTGTTTAGATTTGATCATGCCATCCACATTCCTATGGTTGGGTAGCCATTCAGCCAGGCACATTTTTTTAGAGCCACAGCATTCATTCTTAAAGGCACTGCGGTCACAACAGCTACCCATCAGTATTTCACTGGATGAAGCCAGTAGTGTTTTACACTGAAATCTCTGTAGTCATTTTTTTTCCTTTTGTTAACAAATGAGAGAATGGTTTATATCTGGTGCTGGCTGTGTGAGTCAACCCTTCAAAAATAAAAAATAACAGTTGAAGAAGAGAAGTTAAACAGAGGCAGCCAAAAGCATCACAGTTACAAAAGAGGGCATGCAAAGAATAGCTAAAGTTATTGGTGTCTGGGTGAGTGATTCCCACTACAAAATGCATTGTTTAATATGACATGGTATATGTTTGTAGAAAAAAGGCAAGGTTTCAGTAAGTCATAAAATGTATATATACTGGATATATGAATAGAGTTTGTTTTTGTCAGGGAATAAATCCCCAAATAAAAAGAGCTCTCCCAGTCCATGGTCCATGGGAAGTTGGAGCTTGGAGGATAGATTGAGTCAACAGAAGTATAGTATTATAGCATTAGTGTTATTCAGAAAGAATTTGCAGCTACCTTGCCTTTGTTCTGTGTTATTGGTGTCATTTTGTTTTATTCATTAGAAACATTCTAGTTTGTTATTACATCCAGAAAAGAAATTGTATGTGTTGCAGTACTTAAAGATGAAACCATGCAAGGATGCATTGTGGGATAAAAGAGGATAGCTGTATCCACTCCACTCACATCAGAGAACACCACCCTAAACACAACACAACACTACCCACCAAAACATATGGACTGATTTGGCATATACATTTCACACATTTTCAATAGTCTGTAAACCTGAATTTGAAACACAGATGAGCAAAAAATGGAAATAAAAATGATTCCAATACATTCCACCATCTTTCACTCAGTCATCAAATGTGCTGGTGAGTGGTGCTGTTACAGGATTTACATTGTTCCTTCTGTTTGTATGTATATATATATGCCAAAGTCAGATGCTGAGAAGGTGACTGTGAAAGGTAGCCATGGAGACAGTAGCTTGCAGAGGGAGTCAGACAGCTTTAGGGTCAAGAGGACAGTGTCGTGGCAAGGGACAGCAGTCCAGAGCACACCCCAAGGACCACAACATATCAACACCAAAAGAGAGCACGCACAAAATCACACACACAAATCATCAACTGCCATCACATGTGCTTAAACAAAAAGTACAAGAAATACTTTACAATGAGTATCCATAAGTAAGAAGACACAGACTTAGAATACAAGTGCAAGAGATACAGCTGAACACCACGTTGTGGCCAATCACAGCCATGTAAACATGATGACTGTAACAAGACCATAACCATGACCTAAGCTGTAGGTCATGGTTAGATTGAATTGAAGTCACTGAATAGACGTGAATCGTGATAACAGAAATAAAAATCTCTTACATTTAGATTGTTCTTGTAAAATCAGAAAGAGGTAAAAGAAAAGTAGGGATTAGACAAACACAGAGTAAAGTTTAATGCCCAACACAGGAATCGTAGTACAGCTTGGGGATTTCAAGGTGTTATCTTAGAATTAAGGGCAAAATTCTCCTGTCCAGGCCCTTTGCCACCATGTGACAGTGTGAGCAACAGGGTGAATAAACGCCCAACCACAACCACTTTCTTACCGGCAAGCCCTTCTCTCCTGGCTCTCCCTTGGGGCCTGGTGTTCCCTGTGGAGAAATATTAACAACAGAAAAATTGGACACCATTTCATAACAAAGAAACAAATAGAAAAGAACGCACACCCTATGGTAGGGAAAATAAACTATGAACGTTTCAGCCCAAAGTCTTCCTCATGGTGTGATGAAGGCTTTGGGCTGAAACATTGGTGGTATTTCAACATCTTAAATCACTGCAGGGAGAGAATAGTGGGCGACTTTCATTTACTTTTTCACCATTTCATAACATCCATGAAAGCGGTGCAGCAGCATACTTAGATAGAAAGAGGCCATTCTTTCCGTGTTTGTGGTGTCGCTGGTTAATGTAGTTCGTGGTGTCACTGGTTACTGTAGCTTACAGTAATTTAACCAGCTGTGACATGTGTTGATGTTCCCCTCATATACTTGTTTATGTTTATTCTGGCCATATTCCTCAGGGCAGAAGGGTGGAGGTGGCTTACCGGCTCGCCTCTGAAGCCCCTCTCTCCTGGATAACCTAAAGGACCCTGAAAAGCCAAAGGCAAGTTATATAGAGGTTTGTTGAAGAAAGTGGAGGAAGTAAAGAGAGTAAAATGGGAAAAGAACCACTGAATGTTATTGAGCCCTGGATGTTGTACTCACTCTCTCCCCACGTTCTCCCTTTGGCCCCACAGGGCCCTGGGTTCCAGGGGCTCCGGGTTTCCCCTGTATTGAGTCAGAAAAGACATTCAAATTGACAACGAGAAAGACTGCATGACTAAAATTGGTACTGCCACAAATGCGACAGTGCTAGACACATGTTGATTATTTTTTAAGTCAACATGTCATCCACTAGCATTCTGAGAGAGAGCTTACATTCTGTCCTTGTGGGCCAGGAGGTCCTACTGGGCCTTTGGGACCGGTGGGACCTAGCATTAGACATAAGGATCCATATAAGCATCAAGCCGAAAGGTTTCCTCTTGCATATATACTTAGTGCCAGCACAAAAAATTGTCACATGACCAAGTAAGTGTGGATATTTCGTGGCGTTGTTTTTCAATTACTTTTTGTCTGATGAAGAGCACTGAGTTTGAAATGTCACATAGGTGTTCATAAATGTATCCACCTTGGGAGCAGCTCTCAGTGTGTGGATGTTTTGTATTCTGTCACCTGTCTCACAAAGTAACTTGAACATGTGTCAAGTGTGTCTTTGTGATAATCGGTTTCACAAAACCAAACAACGGCAATCCCGACTAACCGGTCTGACGAAGCTGGTTATCAACTCGCTCCATAAACTCTTTGAGGGAATTTTCCACTCCAGTTATGAGAACATTCACATAAAATAGGAGGTGTTCAATCAAATGCATCATCTACAAATCCAAAGCAGCATCAGCAAGATGACACTATTGATCCCTGTGGGGAACTTAGGTCGTTGCAGCAGCAAAAGTAAAAAATGAAATAGAATATAAACACTAATGTAGAATATAAAAATAAACAATAAAAATGGCAGACAAACTACAATAATAGAACAATAAAAGCGATAAAGTTTTAAAAAATGTAATAGAAGCCACAGTGGGCAAATGGCCTGAACACACTATAACATGTATTACCTCTGATATAATAAATATCAGAGGGGTTCTGCTGGTCTCTAAACACCCTCGCCCTGCTGAGAGCCCTTCTTACCATCTGTTTACTCAACAATATCACCCTGTACAGTTCTTTTATTACTTGTCTCATTCATTTGAATGCAATGTTTTTGTTCCTATTAACGTTTGTAATTTATATTTTTGCAATGGGATATTAAAAAGAGAGTTGATTTGTGTGGTGGATTTTTATCCGTTTTGATCCAATATCCTGAACATAACCTGGTCAGGAGCAGGGTAGGTGTGGAGCCTGACTTGCCATTGTGATCTACCCTGCTTTAAAGTGAGCCACCATCGTGAGACTGAAAGGCCAGGGTTAAGCCCAACGTTATATTGCTAACCCACTAATCTTGCTTTGTGAGACAGGCCCCTGGTTAAGATTGAGATGTGTGTGTGTTTTTAATGAACCCACATAGGTAAGAGGTGAATTGTGACTAAATGCAGACACTAAATAATGAATGCATGATGGAGAATGTTGTGAAATAGTTATAACTGGCATGTGTGTGTTGGAACAAAAGTATGGACAGGCACTTTTAGACTGTGTATGTAAAACGTTTGAAACATAAGCAGCTTTGAAAGTATATAAGCGCAGATTTCAAAAACACAACACATACATCTTCTGTACAGCTAGGAATAACCAGAATATACAATACTGATATGGAGGCGACACCACCCCGAAAGAGAAAAACACTCACCGATAGGCCCAGGGGGACCCTGAGGTCCTGGGATAGGCAGTCCTCGCGAGTCATGAAATGTGTTGGAAAAGAAGGGGTCTTTACCCTGACCTGGAGGTAAAAGGAAATGGCGTTGTATTTATGAGGATGCAGATGTTATTCTTTTGGCCTATAAACCAGATAACTACAATGTCTTTGCACAGCATAGTGCTGCTTCACTGACAAAGAATGAGTCTGACTCAATAATAATAATAATTATATAATAATAAACAATAATTGTGAATAATTGTTACATCCAAATGAGCTTTATATTGTCGCAGTAATGTCAGTTTCAAAACAAAAATGAATCATGGATGGGTGCTGTGATAGGACAATCTGACTTCCTTTTAATTATGTGATTCTGACTATTCTTTATGATATTTTTGCTTTCCTCTCAGGGAATCACAGGGGCTTACACCTCTTTCTAGCTATGGGTACAGTGATTGTTCACCAATGCAGACAGCTATAGTGCACAGGAATAACATATGCCAAGACTGAAATTCAGTGTTATTAGGGTCCGTGCACTGTAGGTGCAGGGCCCTGACAGATGCTACCACCACTACTTTAACTACTACTGCTACTACTACCACCATTACTACTACTACTACTATGACAAGTATGACTCCTGCTACTACAACCACTACAGTGTCTTTTGCATGGCCCCTTAATTGCTACTTGCTGCTATATTTCCCTTTGTTACTGCAGGTTTGTATTGTCAGTGTGCAGTTGAGAAAAATAAATGTTGCACATTACTAACAATGAACCTCCAGGGGGCAGTGCTTTCTCACAAATACTCAGACTTCAGCTAATAGCGTAGCAAACTATTCAATTAAAAATCTTAACTAAGAAACATGGTGTCAAAAATTGATTGCCATTATGGAAGAGGTTGGTGCACACAGGGTCTCTACATCAGTGGTTATTGCTGAAAGTATTGTCATCGGTGACAGTTCGGATCACAGCACTGGGCTTCAGGAGACACAGAGGGAGAGGAGAGGGAGGGGGGCTGTCAGCCTGAAGCATCTTCCAGCTGCCAGACTGACCCACTAAAACATCAGGATCAGAGGTGACATCCAAACCAGGCCCTCTTTTCTGTCAGTTTCAACACACTCTCTCCATTTCATACTCAGAACCATCATTCTACATCGAGTAATCTAGCACATGTGATCTTACAGGGTTAGAGGTTGATAACACGTTGCATGATGGCAATGGGCCTGTACATTAGAGCAGGGGTTCTCCCGTGTGGGTGTTCCTGGGACAAAATGTTGGCCGGTGGCCTAACATGTCTATTTCGGGGTCTGTGACATGAAAATGTTTGAGAGCATTAGAGGATATTCAAAGACTTTAAAGCAAGTGTACTTTCAAGCTAGCGGGCCTCTGAGTCCTACTCCTCAGTACCTGCGGTTCTGTCTGCAGGTCTAGGGGCACAGTCCTATTTTGCAGAAGGGAATTATAACCTTCAGACGTAAAGGGCAAATAAGCCAGTGTTTTCCAAAGGAAGCTCATCCAGAACCCCTGCAGTCCCTACTTTGACTTTGATGTGAAATAAATGGCTCACAGTCTCAGAATTCATCGTGCCAACCTTAATTTGCCCGCAGCTTTCTCCACATGTAAACCTACAGCTTCCACATCTGTGTGCTCTGTGTGCTGGATACTTTATTTTGCTGTTGAATCCACATGCCTACACTGCCTATGCTTTGACCTTGAAAGGGCCCGTACAAGCACCCCCACGTACTCTCACCCCCCCCCCAGCTGTCTGAGCTGCCTACATCTGGAAGTTGTTGAGTGACATCAGTGGTAAACAGGTTCTTTTCCCAGCATGTGTCTATCCCAGACTCACATCCTCTCTAGCTCCACTGAGTAATCTTTGATTCTGTCCTACTTGGCAGGTAGACAACAGAGAGAGAATACCCATTAAAACACAAGGTATACAATTGGCCCTTTACCAGTATCCTGTTTCTCTCCTCTGGCATTCCCTTTGTCTCTCTTGTTTTCATTCCACCTAAAAATCACATAAACAATTTCAAGAGCTCCCATGCAACACAAGAGAGCATATCTGTGAGACCACTCAAGAGACATGTGTATCATTTCAAATGAAAGAACAGCACTCCAAGGTATCCAGCAGTAAGACTTACATAACCTCACTTAAAACAAAGGTTGTAATCCCCAGCCAGCATATCTTGTTAAGCTAGTGTATATGCAGACTGCAGCTTGACTAGTATTGCACTCATAGCAAATTGATTCTGTTTGGACTGAGGTCACATCCTCTGGTTTGGCCCAGAAACAGACCACCTAAAGTGAGGAGGGGTTGGGGGTGGTTGTCTGACAGGGATGCACTATCCATCTGGATTTTCACCTTTGGGAGAGCTCCAAGTCTATAATATAGGGGTGTGAAAATCCATGTGCTGCACCAGAATAGTTGTCCACTTTTATACAAACCAAGAGAAGAAAAAAATAAACAATTAAAAATCTAGCAATGACGACCAGGAAATACAATCATAAATACAGACAATTCTTTTAAGTATTTGGTGAAGAATTTATCTGATGTGATGAGTGTATGGAGTCTAATAGCAGCTCTCCATGGTCTTACTATGGTCTGGTTCTGGGATGCGGGCACTGGCTGGTGCTGGGGGGCCGGGAGGCCCTGGAGGTCCAGAAAGGCCCGGAAGACCCCTCTCTCCTGGCAGTCCTGGTGGACCACGGGGGCCTGAGAGAAGAGATGATAAAAATATTGTTATACTAACAGGCAGCACGAGGGGGACAGTTATGGCAAGCACAAGGGAAGCAATTCAAAAGCAAGAATCAACAGTGGTTTCATAAATGCTAAAAGTGTAAGACATCCTTGGTGGTGTAAGATTTCATTAAGATCATTCCTCATTTCACTCATCATATCATTCATCACTTTGGGGAACGCAGGGGAATCATTAAGGCCCTCACATCTGTTTGCACACTAACAATGTTTTTTGGAGTTATGATGTGAGCATATCAAACTTTGTGTTGGAGAGGCAGAGCGCAATGGCAGGGTAGTGATGATGGATGTCCAAGAATGTTGGTGGTGTGACAATCAGGAGGACAGAGAAGAGAAGAGAGAGAAGAGAAGGTGCTGCATGGTGTAACACATCAGTGTATGGCAGTATTGCGTGTGCGTGTGTGTGCGTGTGTGTGTGTGTGTGTGTGTGTGTGTGTATCTATCTCTTTGTATGTGCATATGAAGAGCTATAGAGTTATATTAGCAGTAGGATGGGGGGGGGAGGGTTCCTAATGGCCTGGTGCTGGGAGCTCATAGAGGGACCTGGGAAAACTCAAATAAACACCATTAAACTCTGGAGAGTATTACTGGCACTGGTGCATAGTAAATTTAACGCTGCCTGCATACACACCACTTGCTTGAGTATATGTGTGTGTGTGTGTGTGTGTGTGTTTGTATCAGTAACAGCCCATAACTGGTCCACATACGCCAGTCAGTGAA
>OOFE01027659.1:4671-16010 GCA_900323365.1 Monocentris japonica | reverse complement strand
GAGGTAGAGGACATGGAGGAGGAAGAGGAGGTATGGGAGGTAGAGGACATGAAGGAGGAAGGGGAGATGGAGGACATGGAGGAGGAAGAGGAGGTATGGGAGGTAGAGGACATGGAGGAGGTAGGGGAGATAGAGGACATGGAGGAGGAAGGGGAGGTATGGGAGGTAGAGGATATGGGAGGTAGAGGACATGAAGGAGGAAGGGGAGGTATGGGAGGTAGAGGGCATGAAGGAGGAAGGGGAGATGGAGGACAAGGAGGAGGAAGAGGAGGTATGGGAGGTAGAGGACATGGAGGAGGAAGGGGAGATGGAGGACATGGAGGAGGAAGGGGAGATGGAGGACATGGAGGAGGAAGAGGAGGTATGGGAGGTGGAGGACATGGAGGAGGTAGGGGAGATAGAGGGCAAGTTAGAAGAAGGGTATCAAATGACTTGAGAGCAACTTTGATTGACTTTGTTATCAATCGTGGTCTTTCCCTGAGAGAGGCTGGAGAGAGAGTTCAGCCGAATGTGAACAGATCTACAGTGGCTTCAATCATTCACACGCTCCAGAAGGAAAACAGGTAAGTGGCCATTGCAGTTGTGAATCATTTGAGTCACGCAGTAAAATGTATTGTACATGGCTGCACATTGTGTACAACACACAATGCAATCGGTAGCCCAATGGCTAGAGACGAGGTCTAGCAGCAGGTTCAAGTCCCTGAGCCAGACGGGTGGAAAAAAAAACTGACAAGGTGTGAGCTGGTGACTGGAGGGTTGCCAGATCAACAACTAGATGTCAATGCCTACCGTTGTACCCTTGAGCAAGGCACTTAACCTCACAAAGCTCTGTGTGTGTGTTGCCCACAATATTCACTGTGTGTGCCTGGACACACTGTGTGTAAGCATGTATGTGAGCTTACCTACTGTATGTGGGTCTATACTGTATTGTTACAGAACAGTAAGAAATTACAGGAATTAGTTTTTCCTTCTAATTGTACTGTAGTGACCTTACAGTAGCTAACTGTATAATTTTTCCACCTTCACTCTTCAGAGTGGAAGGAAGATCACCTTCAGGGGGACGAGCACGACTCTTCACTGAACAACAAGAAAATGCTGTCATAGATGTGGTCATCCAAAACAACACCATCCGCCTGAAAGATACTCAACAAAAAATAATACAGGATAATGTAGTCTTCCACAACATCCAACACTGTAGTTTGGCTACAATTGACCGTGTCCTGAAGAGGAAAGCCATCAGCATGAAGCAGATGTACAAAGTGCCCTATGAGAGGAAGGAGTGAAGGAGACACAAGTTCAGTTTGTACAAGTAAGTGTGTTTATTCCATCCCATTCAACTGCATACATGATGCTGTAAACAACTCAACTGCCCACTAGAATTTGGAAACAGTGTCATAATATTACGTATTGTATTTTAGAGTAGAAGGTATAATGTTACAGTACCTTACAGATTACTAACCATACCATTTGTTTTCCTTAGAGGATAATGGAACTTGATGGAAGCCAAACCAGCCATGAATACATCTGTTGATGAAGCTGGCTTCACTTTGACCAAAAGAAGGCGAGAGAGGAATATAATTGATCAGCGTGCCACTGTCAACATCCCAGGTCAACGAGGAGGCAACATCACCATCTGTGCAGCCATCTCAAGGAATGGGGTAGTGGGGCACAATGTTGTTTTGGGCCCGTACAACACAGCAAGACTCACTAGTTTCCTGGATTCCCTCAACGGTACCCTCATACCCCAAGAAGAACGAGACCTGGAGGGACCAGAACTGATGAAGTTTGTGGTTGTCTGGGACAATGTCCGGTTCCACCATTCACAACTTGTACGTGAGTGGTTTGCAACACATCCACATTTTGTGATGGTGTTTCTGCCAGCTTACACTCCATTTCTTAACCCAATTGAGCATTTTTTTTCCTCCTGGAGATGGAAGGTGTACGACTGCAACCCATATGAAAGAGCAACACTTCTCCAGGCCATGGAGGAGGCCTGTGGCGATATAGATGTTGATGCATGCCAGGGATTGATCCGGCACTCACGGCGTTTTTTCCCTAGGTGCATGGAAAACATACTCTGTGATGTAGATGAAATGCTCTGGCCTGACAGAAATGAAAGGGTGGATGATGAATAAAGTCATTGGTCACAACAGTAAACATGTTTGTGTTTTTTTTCTTTTGAAGAGATTTCATGTGTTAAATCAATAGCTCTACCTTCTTACTGTATCGTAAATAGACAAACATGAGAGATATGACACTACCAGAACTGACACACTCTCCATACTGCAGTATTTGTACAATTGTGATGAACAGAGATGTTTTGCAAAAAGAAAAGCATTGTTCCTCAACAAATTATGGTAAAAATATATGATCTAATCGATGACACGTGTGTATAGTTTTGATGACGATATTCATTTTTTCTAAAGATGTTATCTGAAATGAAAACAATACTTCATTTATCAGTGGGATTGGGCTGTTTTGCAAAATGCTAGTCTGTTTAGATGGCATGGACCTTAGTTTGGAGAAATTTGCCAAATCAATTGAGAGAAACTGTAACTGATAAGGAGTGTAACCACTGTAGAGGCAGTTCATTTGTTCATTAACCAATGCTGTCATCTAGTGGTCTATAATCTGTACTGGCCACAATACTGTTCCACTGCTGCATGTAGAAAAACAAGACAGGTAAATACATCAGTGTCCATTTCCTTAAGGCTTATTTAACATATAAGGCATTCCAGTAACATGGCGATCCGCATAGGCTTTTAATGTTCAGAGTGCTGTTCTCTTTCAATCAGCCTACACACACAATGGCTATCAAATACGATCAATATCACTGGTATCAAAAACACCAGTGATAGCACATCCAACAGACGTCATTCACGCACTGTCCTTAAATTTTCTAATAACATATAGGTTGTCCAAAAATGAAATTATGTGTCTCCAGTGCACAAAGGATATGGTACACAATGTAACGTGTAATGTTTTACTTGAAATAAGTTTGGTTTTGGTGATGTGAGGTGTGTGTCTACTGTCATCTTTTACACCTGGTCCTGGTACACAGGGACCAAATCATAACTAAAGTGAATGGTTGCTTTTACCAATACACAGGACTCAATGTAACTACCGCTTTGGGGTTACATCTTGTGACAGATAGCCCTATTTGGTTGAATTAGGCCCACTACACCTCCAGAAGGATCAGCAGTAAATCATTGTGTCCAAGGATTACCTCTCATCCACTCTCAGCACAGATACGATAGTAGCATAGATAGTATCAAAAAGTGGAATACATCAGCACATCTCCTATCTAAAGTACCTGAACATTTTAAAGTTGGAATGGAATCTCTATGTAAACGCATGTAGAAGTAGTAATACTCCAAATAATGATTTGACGCATTTGAACTTTTCTACCACTAAAACGGTGTATGTGATGAATAAAACCTTTGAATCTTGAACCTTATGAATAGAAAAGTAAAGATAGTGGGAATATCTTGTGATGTCTTGCTCAACATACACCAGACTTACACTACACTCCAATGTGCAATCTGAGGCTTACACGTAGCCCACAACATCTCACCCAATCATTTCCAACCTCACCATCAACCTCAACAGCTATCATTTTTAGAAAATGATTGTACCACCAGTCAGACTAGTTGGGCAACTGACCTTCTGGCTTGAATAAGCCCATTCAGCAGTTCAAAAGCTGCATTGTACCAACAGTCATTAGCTAAAGGGATGGCTGACTTGGACGTACTGAGGGAAACATACCCATACCCCTGGATTTTATTTGAAGTGTTCAAGACCCCAGTCGCATCACTGAGCCTGGAATTTCAGCTTTAAATCTGATTGGCCAGCATCTGTATTGGCAGTGGAAGCCATTTAATTTAGATGCTCATTAGCAATGTAATCAAGTTGTATCCGCATTAAAGGCAGCCCTTGACTGATGGTATTGATATTGATTGATGACAATATATAGTCACTAAAAAGCTCCTTTTATGTGACATCTATTTGGGATAAGATACTCATCAATTAATATCTCACCTATGACATTTAAGTATACAGAAACTGTTCCATTTTTTCCAGGCAGACCACATCTCTAATGGTAGTGAAAGAGGGTAGCTTTAGAAAGCACACTGTGTAGTCTGTATGCAGACAGTGATGTAATGATGAGTATATGGGGGTATTTGCTACCTTTATGTGGCCATTTTTGTATTCTCACAAATGAGCCTAACGACCACTGAATATATTACAAGATGAAGTCACAGCTTACCCTCCTCCCTTCAGTATACTCACCTCCTTAACTCCCGCTGCACCACTGCCTTGACGATTTTAAAATACTAGGGTCTCTAGAGATATGGCCTCATAACTCCCTGTCATTTGGAGACAGCTGAAACCTAAAGATTACAGCAAGAAGCCTTTATCTGATGAATGGATGGAACTGACATCACATTCAGAATTATAAAAACAAGACAAAATGTGTCAGCTAGCTGAAAGTGTGCTTGAAAAGTTGAATTCATTAGAAAAAGAAAAATCTTTTTAAAAGTGTTTTCAGTATGACCACCAGATGTCAGTATTTGCTTCCCACCATTTATTTCTATGGGAAAAAAGAATAAAAGTTAAACATATTAAAAGGCATAGGGGAACCCTCCAGGCTTTCTGGGTATTCAGGAAAGGGCCCAAAAAATATAAAATAAAAGGTGTATAGAATCTGGTTCATTCCCTTATTAAAACACTTAATACTTTGGTTGTTTGAATACTGTAATAACTATTTTTATGGAAGTGATTTGCTTGGCCATTGTGTTTGATATGTTAGTAGCTAGATTAGTCACTTTTGGACCACTTTTGGGCCAATGGTTTTCCATTGTTAAAAAGTATAGATAGTATCAAAAAGTGGAATACATCAGCACATCTCCTATCTAAAGTAACTGAACATTTTAAAGTTGGAATGGAATCTCTATGTAAACGCATGTAGAAGTAGTAATACTCCAAATAATGATTTGACGCATTTCACTGAACTTTTCTACCACTAAAACGGTGTATGTGATGAATAAAACCTTTGAACCTTGAACCTTATGAATAGAAAAGTAAAGATAGTGGGAATATCTTGTGATGTCTTGCTCAACATGTCAGTTATCTGTAGTCATTGAGTCACATCATATTAACTACAAATCCCATGAAATGCAGTAATTTACACCCGCCCAGCCTCGAGAATATTTTAGTTTAAGTCCAATCGTCGTTTAGAATTCTATGATTGACGTGAAACGGGAACCAGACAAAATGTGTCATTGGTAACTATGCGGTTTCCAGGAAGTGAACACCATAATTCTAACTACCTCCCACATGTGAGCCCAGTCTCACCACGCGCAGCGTGTGGAAGACAGAAGCCGGTCGGGAAGGCAACGTCATTCCTCCGAACACCGACTCAGCGAGCTCGGCAGGCTTAACGAAGGAGACAGAGAGCGGAGCGGTGTTGTCCGAGGCAGGTACAGTATCGCCGCTTATGCTTATAAACTCAATATACGTCTATAAGGCAGACAGTTGTCGTGTCTAAGGTTTCCAGGGGAGCTGGGGGGAAAGTAGGTCGTCTTCAGTCACCGTTAGATAATGAATAGGGTGGACACTAGGGCCTGGAAGAGTACATAGGCCTGTTTTTCCGCGCACTTTACTGACAGAGACATCCAGGGTAGAGTCTCTCCCTCACGGTCAGTTCAGCTACCAGCACTGGTCAGGTGCCTTACGGACACCGCACCACTAGTTTGGAGACGTAGTCAGCTAGTTACGACGAGCATTTTGTCAGCCTATTTGGATTAAGGGCATTGGTCAGTTTTGTTACCTACCGCTTCACCGCATATGTTTTGCTCGTCTTTATCGCGTCTTTTCAGGTGCTGAAGCGATTACAGCAGAAAGATGGCGGACGACCCTAGCGCGGCGGACAGGAACGTGGAGATATGGAAAATCAAGAAGCTGATCAAAAGTTTGGAAGCGGCCCGTGGGTAAGTCGTTGATTGGGGGTGTTTATCGATGCCGGGGCCAGCCTTAATGTCTGAATGTTTATTACTTCGGGAGATGGTGTGCATGGACCGCCGCAACAACTGGAGATCGGATGAGTGGGGCCGAATTTGGGAGTGGTAGCCTAACTTAGCTTTACTTTAGCTCTGGCTGCTAGCTTACTAATGCAGTTAACTACTGTCGCATTGAACATCTGCTACGGTTTGGGAACGTTGTGTTGAATTGGCAGAGGACAACTTTAGATTGTTTTATGTTGATGTGTTCTCAGTGACATTGCGGAGAATATAGTCTCGATGTAGCAATCATACAAATGGGTCTATAGTAGCCGCAAAGCTAATGAGGTTGGCTAACAGACGTCATTTCTGTGAACAGGCCGCGATGGGTTTCTTTGACTAGAAAGCACGTTGATGATAACGGAAGGCCGGCTAGCTAATAGTTGGGCTTCCATATGCTCAGACAAACTCTTTTCAGAACAAGATATGATCTTGGCGTGGTATTTTCAGCTGAAGATTGTGACAAAGCTTTACGTTGCCACAAGAGCCAGCTAGTTAGCTTTTGTCAGTCGGGCTAACGTTACTTATACGAAGGCTTTGTCGTCTCCGATGTGGTCAGCTTGAAATTATACAAAAACTGTTTGCTGGTAGGGGTACTGTGATCTGCGGCCTCTAATTGTCCCCGACTTATACAATACGGCATGTGAAATGTGGGTGTTAGTTACGTTAGCTAGCAGCTTGTTCTGCGACAGTTTGTCTAGTGTTGCGCAGAATTTGCTGTCCTGTGCTCTGCCGCCTGCCATGTTACACACGGTTGACTATTTGCCCTATATTCAGCCAGCTGCCGCTACCTGTGTGTGCCGTGTGAGCGTGTATGCTTTGCCTTTTAACAGGTAGTCAATGCAGACACTGTGCAGCACTGGGACTTGAGCTCAGTCCTTGGTGTCAAGGACAGAGATTGTGTAGGGTGTAATTTAAAGCCCAGTCTCTTTCCCTCTCACCTTTCAGGCCATGGAAAGATAATGTTTATCCAAAGGAGGGCTGTGTGATTTTTCTAAGATGAAAAATAATAATGGGTAGAAGTAGGACGTAGGTTGAAAGTGACATCTTAAATTTGTGGTGCCAAGAAGTTAAAGTATTGTTTGTTTTTGTTGTGGATAACAGTGTTTATGCCAGTGTCATGTTGACATCGATATGAATAACTGTTACGGTGATGTATTCTGTTTTAGTAATAAGCGATAGCATTATGGCTTATAGGGTGTCATCAGATACCGCATCAGACAGCATGTTCAGTGCACCCCTGCTTAAGGTCCATTTATATCAGTGTATCTCAATGTCAAAATGTGTATATAAAGAACTAACTCTCTATCCCCCTGTCCATTTCTACAGTAACGGCACCAGTATGATCTCTTTGATCATTCCTCCCAAGGACCAGATATCCAGAGTGGCCAAGATGTTGGCTGATGAGTTTGGCACCGCCTCCAACATCAAGAGCCGAGTCAACAGGCTCTCTGTGCTCGGGGCCATCACCTCTGTACAGCAAAGACTAAAACTGTACAACAAGGGTAAGTGTTGTGATCAAGGGATCTCATAGACTGAAATAAATTGCTTTTGCAATTTTGGAGACAATAAGCAAGGCAATAACCATCAAACTCCATTAAGGGCCAGATGGAAATTGCGTTTTATCCATATACTACTGGTGCTTAGTTATGATAAACTAATTGGCAGAGACAAAAGGTTGGGCGTATTAAAAGTGATAATCCACAACATAAGATGTCACATCTGATTCCTATGAGTCTAGATTTGTAAACATGAACAAGTTCTAGAGGTCTTGATGCCTCTTCAGTGTCTTTCCATTGCAGAGAGTTATTAATGTTAAAGCAAGGTGACCATGGTGACCACACCAGTTCTGGCTCCCCATGGTGACACTCTACATTGTCCTCCTTGGCAAAAGCCTGTTGCCAGTCCAATCTGATTTCCTCTTCCCTTTCCCCTGCCAGTGCCACCGAATGGTTTGGTTGTGTACTGTGGTACCATCGTGACAGAGGAAGGCAAGGAGAAGAAAGTCAACATAGACTTTGAGCCTTTCAAGCCAATCAACACCTCCCTGTACCTCTGTGACAACAAGTTCCACACTGAGGTGAGAGTTTAGTGTGTATGTGAGATTATGGTTGTCTGAGTGGGAGTCAGGGATTTAATTTTCTCTTCTTCCTAATCGATGCCGCACTTCTATTCTGTAAACATTCTTCTCACCCCTCCTCTCCTTCCCTTACTTCCCCTACCCAGGCATTGACGGCCTTGCTCTCCGACGACAGTAAGTTTGGCTTTATCGTGATCGATGGCAGCGGGGCACTGTTTGGCACGCTACAGGGCAACACCAGGGAGGTGCTGCACAAGTTCACTGTGGACCTACCCAAGAAGCACGGTACTAAATCCACAATTCCTTCTTCTTAGCAGCACTCTAATTTTTTCACACGTGCTGACAACAGCAATTCTCTCCTGTTTTTGTACACATCAGGGATGATTAGAATATCAATGAAATACTGCTTTCTATAAGTTTGTGGCCCTGCTGGGAAATATTCTGATCATTGCTTCTCTCGTATCTTCTTTCAGGCAGAGGAGGTCAGTCTGCTCTGCGTTTTGCTCGTCTGAGGATGGAGAAGAGACACAACTATGTGAGGAAGGTGGCTGAGACGGCCGTCCAGCTCTTTGTGTCCAACGACAAGGTTAATGTGGCAGGAATGGTCCTGGCTGGCTCTGCCGACTTCAAGACCGAGCTCAGCCAGTCCGACATGTTCGACCCGGTAAGCGTGTGCGGGTTCTGTTAATGGGCCGCCGAAGTTCAGCATTTCTAGAGACTATTGATTCATCCATCCAGTATTTCTAAAGGGGAACATCTTTCAAAACGGAGGTCTCATAAGTACTTATTTAGCATTTAACTTCTCATTTAAGTCATCCATTTCTTGATAAGAAAATGGCACGGACAAACAACACATCAACTATGAAATTGAATGTTGTGAGGTTGTCTCTTAAGTCCAGGAATAAATAGGAAATGCTGTTTGGTTGTAGTAGTTTCAGTATTACTCATAAAAGAAAACACTTGAATTTGTAAGCTTTGATAATGGCAGGAAGCTCATAGGGCAAAGATCTTCATTAAAGGGCAGAAAATATGCAGTCTCTATGTGTTTTTGTGGCCAGATATAACATAATGACTGATTGCTGCATTTTCACAAGGGTTAGATCTTACTACTTTGCAGTCCAGCAGGTTAGGTGTAACTTGTACATCTTCTGCCTTCCTTAATAATGGAATTGCACACAAAAAGGTGAAGAAAAGAGAAGTGAGATTGCCATATTTACCAAGGTCCATATAAGGCTTACTTAATTTTCATTCTTAACATGTAGGCTAAGACCCCTTCAAGTCAACCTTGATCTGTGTATTTCCATTACCCTGAATAGTATTGGTGCTTCCGAAGCCTTTTACACCCGACCAGACAGGAACATCAACTGGTTGGCCAGTAATTGCATTAGAACACAAACTTGGTAATCTGTCCTTTTCCAAGGCATAAACCATGCCTTTGTCTATATCTGTATAGTGTGTTTAACTGGGTGTGTGTGTGGGTGTGTGTGTGTGTGTACAGAGGTTACAGGCCAAGGTGCTAAAGCTGGTGGATATATCCTACGGGGGAGAGAATGGTTTTAACCAGGCTATCGAGCTCTCGGCAGAGGTCCTCTCCAACGTCAAGTTCATCCAGGAGAAGAAGCTCATAGGTGGGTGTTCACGTCTACATGTTGGAATAGGGGTCAGGGGTTGCTGATGGTTGTCTTTCAAGTCAGTGAATTCTGGAAGTCTGTTCAGTGGCCTAAGGTCATATGATAAGTCAGTCCACAGTAACTCATCTTGCTTCTCTCACCATTTCACTTTTTCCTACCCTTGTCTGGCCCATCTCTACAGGGCGGTACTTTGACGAGATCAGCCAGGACACGGGGAAGTACTGTTTCGGGGTGGAGGACACGCTCAAAGCCCTGGAGATGGGAGCGGTGGAGATCCTCATAGTCTATGAGAACTTAGACACCATGCGTTACATTCTACGTGTGCACGGGGCCGAGAGCAACGGAGCCGAGAATGGTAGAGACACATGCACACAAATCACATACGCTACATCTACCATTGCTGAGAAACACACGGCTACAAACACTATCTCATGATATATAAGCTTGATGCCTCTCCCTCGATTTTTCAGATGAGAAGACCTTGTATTTAACGCCGGAGCAGGAGAAAGATAAGTCCCACTTCACAGACAAGGAGGTGAGCCCCCACAGATACGGATGGACACTGACATTTTCTATGAATGCAGTCAGATTGCTGTGTTAGTATTGATTTAGGTTAGATCCACATGGCTACCCATCATGCCAGGTGTTCTGTGATTGTGTTTTCAGACGGGGCAGGAACATGAGCTGATTGAGAGCATGCCCCTGCTGGAGTGGTTCGCGAACAACTACAAGAAATTTGGAGCCACGCTGGAAATAGTCACAGACAAGAGCCAGGAGGGGTCCCAGTTCGTCAAGGGCTTTGGAGGCATAGGGGGTGAGCACACTGTTTACTAAGATGGGGTTCACGACACAGGCATTGTGTGTTTGTGGTGGTGGTTAGTGGGTTATATGGTGGGCCCCTGTTGTACAATATCAAGTTAAGAATAAAGAGGGGCATAGCTTAGTGATTACTTCCACACATCTTAAAAATTTAGGGCAGCAGGGTGGCATCTTGAGTAGGTGGACTGCCTTTCAACAGGAGGAAGTAGGTTCAAGCCCTTGTGTTGGCAAGCATCTGCCCTTGTGTCCTTGAGCGAGACACTGAATCCCTGCTAGGTAGCTGACCATGTGCTGTGACCTCCCTGTGAA
This sequence comes from Monocentris japonica, assembly GCA_900323365.1. Taxonomy (NCBI): domain Eukaryota; kingdom Metazoa; phylum Chordata; class Actinopteri; order Trachichthyiformes; family Monocentridae; genus Monocentris; species Monocentris japonica. Next base: position 5,112 of record OOFE01027659.1, on the reverse strand, counting down.
GTGCGGGCAAGCGTAAATAAAGATAGTTACATTATTCTGTAGCTGACTCACTCCCTTACATTCCCTAAAGTGTTATTTATCTTGCCAGACAGTCAGACTATCAAGTGCTGTTGTCTTCTCACTGGCCTATTGCTGTCAACTGACTGATGGTGCATTCTGATTCTAATAATTGGTGTTACAAGCTGAAGCCCCAGTTCATTTTGTATGAACTGATAAGTGATGCAACAAAATCTGCAGGGAAACAGCGAAATCTGCTGATGGAAAGCAGCTTATAAGGAGTCTAGAATAGAGCTGGTGGTTGTTAGCCAATTTAATTTATGGCAATATATCTTAAGAAAATATATTAACGAGCTTAATTAACAACATGTTGTATGTAATTCAGACTAGTGCTTTGACGATTTCAAGAATTCATGCTTTTTGGACACTAATACCCCCCCCCCC